>CAHIKZ030001768.1:1207500-1300000 GCA_903632075.3 Acanthosepion pharaonis | reverse complement strand
TACTTAAATATTTGTATCTATAAAAAGAATGTATAAATATGAAAAAAAAATGTCTTAAAATAATTGTCGGACTTTGTCCATTTCATAATGTGTGACGTTATTTGTTTACATTTGGATAGACAGATATGAATGTATGAGAGAAAATCATGGAGAATTGTGGTTTAAAAGCAGTAAAATCGACCTTGCTAACCGAAACGCTCCTCTGTGTGTCAATCGGTAAAAGCACGTCAGGCTATATAACGGTTCTGTATAGGATACAGATTCGATTCCTGTCGGAGGACGCATATTTTCTATGAAAATTTCTCGGACATTCAGGCCGTTAAATGTTGTTAATACTCTTTATTATAAACAGCATTTACTTAAATATTGTATCTATAAAAAAAGGACGTATAAACATAAATACATACGGCATACGATGATAAGAACCTCAACTAGTATATAGAACAATGTCCTATGGTACGTGTTCCAGAATTAATCTGTTTCTTCCTATATGTTCCGCATGACCTAGGGGCTAATAATTGTCATGAACATGTCTCCACCAAAATGTGTTCTAATTGTTCTTCTGGTTTGGATCACCTGAACATTGGACCGATGTTGAAAGGAAGGCTATCCAGCGGTTACATGATACCAATGATGTTTTGGAGACACCATTTTGGATCGGATGGTCAACATGAACAAAAACAACAGGCATATAATCCCATTTAGAATTATTTCAAGTTCATTCTAAGAGTAGATAAGGTCGCCTATCGCCCGATTCAAACTCCTTTCTAGTCTACTGAACAGGAGTAGATCTTTATGCCATGTTTCTTGATTAGAATTGGGTTTCTAAAATCTTCGCATTCTCTTTCACTCCCAGTAACCCTTTGCGTGTTAGTGGCGTTATCACCTTGCTTGGGGTGAAATAATTAAAATAAAAATCTTCGGGTCTAAGAGCAGTTTTATTGTATAATTATTTTCAGTTTTATTAAGTTAAATATGTGTACAAATATCTTTTGAAAATATACTGATTTTTAGTATGTTTATTTTCTTTTTTGTTATAATTTATTTCAACTACCCGGCGTTCAAAAGACCAATAACATCAAGAATTCACATTTCTGACAAATCATACAAATGCAAAGAAAATCTCAGGGAAGCAGTGCAAATTCCTGCAAATAATGTTAAAAACGAAACGGAAAATTAATAGTTGAAAGAATTAGGAAGTCGACAGAATGTCACGGATACTATACTAAATACTAATTTATTCGGATCTATGGAACTGTAACCAAGCGTTAAATAATTTTGTTGACAATATCTTGAGATTTTTTCTAAGTGTATGTTGCATTGTGTTTGCATTACAAAATCTGACTCTACAATAAGTGTTATTATCAATATTTTTAATAAGCAGAGATAATAGAAGCTGAAAATACACCTATATTTTTGCAACTATAAGTATATATTGGAAATTTTCCCCAAATCCACCAAAATCTTATTGTGAAAACATTGACTTGCATATTCAAATTTGAGAGTGCATATTAAAATCTGTATATTTATAGCAAGAAAGAGACTGAATTATTTCAGTCGAAAAAGTAAACTTACAAAAATACTAAACAATGAGTAGAAAGCCTGGAAAAAATAACCCCTAAAATGGGGAAATATTAATAGATTAAGGGTGGGAAAAAAAAATAAAATAAAACGAAAAAATATACACTTTCTTAAAAAAAAAATTCTATGAAAAAAGAAAGCATTTATTTTGGTCGCATAATTTGGCAACTATTCACCTCCCATCCCATAACACCAACATCTTTTCACATGTGCAGCCATGCGCGAATTTCAACACGGAAAGTTAATATCATTGGAACGGAGGGTCAGCACTGGGGTTACACGTGCTGTGACAATCAGGGGCCGCTTGCTCATCCAAACGCCGACTTTTCTCAATACAGCTTCTCAGGCGGAGATCATACCTCGCCGGAAATTGTCTCTCCTTCCTCTCCCTCACTCACCCCCTCTCTCTCCTTCTCTACCTCACTCCCACACCAAGTTCTCCATTTTTCAAACCCACCCACTGGTTCCAGATTTCGGCACGTTGCTGCTTCATTAGGTACCCAAAGTTACAGGCTACTCGGCTTTTCTCTTCCCTCCGCCATTCGTTGGGTCTCACGAAATCATCGACCTACACAAGTGCCACGTCTGAGTTTACTGTATTGATGGCTGTAACGAACTCGTAAGTGGCGAACGCGAGGTCGGTCGCTCACAATATCTGGAGAAAAGCGAATCTGTTAGAGATTTGATTTAGACCGTAATGAGTGGAACCAGAGTAAAGGATAAAACCAATAAAATGGTCGCCTCTTTTCAATGACTGACAAAATCTCTCAAACCAGATTGATAAGCTGAGAAATGTCACAAAAATGAAATAAGTTGTCTCTTGTATATTTCATCGCACTGTCTCATATATAGAAATAGATATGTTTGGGTATGTATGTGTGTGTACTGAAACACACACACATGTACACAAATATATGCATACACATATATGGGCGTGTCAGCGAATAGGTAGAATGTTCGCTTTCCTAGCATGACGAGATTCTAAACGGGTCTTATGGTAGGAAACCACTCGGCCACGCGCCCATATATATGTCTGCATGTATGTATGATTTATCAGGAATGTGACTTCTTGATGCTTTCAGTCTTTGGAAAATGGATGAAAAAAAGCCATATTACGAAATGACCCAAGCCTTGGGAGTGAAATTGTTTAGATGAAAATGTTCACAGTCGATGGTTGTTCTAGTAGAAAGTGACAAGTCACGTGACTGAGGATTTGGGCATAAGTGGCGTTGTTCAAATTGCTGATACCGACAGATGATGCGCTCTCTCCATGAAGCCTGTAACTAAAGCCCGCTCAGTATAGTTGCAGTATTAACGACAGGTGGACTTTCTGAATGCTGAAAAAAAAACAAAAACTAACCGAGCAGCCGTCTGTGATATAGACTAGCTAGTAACCATAAGAAACGGTTAGGTGCTTAATTTTTTTTTTTTTATCTCTCTCTTCTCTTGCGCGCGCGTACATACAGCTGCGATGTATAAATTGTCGTCTAAACTACGCAAAACTGAAAATAACAGTGACATCTCGCTTTAACAGATATATTTACCAAGATTACACCAAAATATCTTAAAATAATAAAAAGTAAAGTTATTCAATGAAACCGCCATTGGCTTTAACCTAAACGACTTCGGAATCCCCTGCAACTCTTCTTGACGGTTTCCTTGTTTAAGTTGTTGAATGCTGCCATAATGTTTGACTTCAGTTCATCTTTAGTGTTAAAAGTTTTGTTGATCTTGCACTCAACTGCGCCCAGCACATTATAATCAAAGGGGTTGCATCCTAAGTAATTAGACGGCCAGATATAAGGGGTGATACATCAGAAATTATCTGACAACCATGACTGGGTTCTCTTGCTTGTGTGACATGGTGCCGAGTCCTGTTGTCAGACATAGTGTCTTCCAGCAACCTCCCTCTTGACCCAGGGTAGCACCACCGTCTCGAGGCTTCTGATGTAGGCCTACGTGTTGAGTCTGTGGGAAGATGAATGGAGGCATAACGTCGCTATCACTATTGATCACTCTAAACACCTTCATAATCATCCTTAGACTCGTCCAACTCTTTCCGAATCCTCTGCACAGTACTCAGATTAGCAGCCAAACACTCTGAAATGTTCGTGTTGGAGCACCTAGCGCGAATGCCAAGCAGTACGGCGTACCGTTTCCGAATTTCTAGCGGAGTGAATTGCGTCATGGTGCTCTTTCTCACAGACAGCCCATACTATACTGTACAGTGGTCAAAATCAAAATAAAAAATAGCGACAATTTACCCATCGCAACCTGTACACACACACACACACACACACACATATATAGATAGATAGATATATTTATATATAACGCACTCTTATATATATATATATATATATATATATATATATATATATATATATATATATATATATATATACGTGTTTGTGTGTGAGTGTGTAAGTTATATGTGTGTGTGACTGTGTGTGCGCGCACAAGGAAAGAGATGCAAAAAACTAACGAGTAACTTATTTCACTTTTGAATATGTTTGTGTGCATATGTGTGTTAGTGTGTTTTTTTTTTTACTAATCTGTTGGTGGAGACTAAAATACGCCAACTGTACCTACTGCAGAGAATTAAAACTCATTAAAATATCGGCCATCTACCAAGTAACAGTTCTGTTACTAAAGTATAAAAGTGACCGATGTCCACCTATCGATACAAGTGCAAGTGATTAACAATTTTTACCTTCCATTTTCAACCGGAAATCATGCATTATGCGTATTGCCTCCCAAGTCTCACGACTTCAAACAGATAGCACCTTTCGAAGAATATTTTGAAGTGCGTAGACTTCTGAAGCTTTCGAATACCAAGTTTTATTCCGATTTTCTTCATGTAGATGTTTAGGTTCGCTAGTATAGACCCCAACACCCCGAATATAACTGATAGTGGCCTGAACGTCCAACATTTTGCTAACCCTAGTTCTAAGGTCAGTGTATTTTTAAGCTTTCCGATTTAACTGCCTGAAAAACGAGATCTGTTTAGATGTTGAAATCCCATAAGAACTTGAGGCAGAACCATTTTTGTTTGACTTCATGTTCATACTTCCTATAGAGTTATATTATTATTATTATTATTATTATTATTATTATTATTATTTCCTTTGATTTCTGGTGTGTACTCATTTTTTCAGGTCCCAACCAGAGACCTAAGATCAGAAATCGTATCATGACATTTTCCACTGAGCAATTTAAAAAAAGACAAAAACACATATTTTACATAGATAAAGCACTTCGTAAAATCTGAACTGTACTCGTAAGAACAATTGTATGTATTTCTTTAAGGCATGGTATACCAGAAATCCTTTCAGTGAGTCAATTAGCATCTTTTCCAATCAATCTGAGGGCTCCAACTACATCAGGAATTGTTGATGTTCACATGTGCCACATTTTTGAGATTTCGATTTCAAGGACCTTGTATTTTGATAGCTTTTTGAAGATCTTCAATGATACATTGCTGTCTGCAGGGACTGCCATGTCAATAAGGAGGCAATTTTTGTTTGCGGTTTCTAATAACGATGTCTGGGCGATTAGATTTGATTGTTCTGTCTGTGTGTATTGTGAAGTCCCATAAGATTGTTACAGGTCCTATCTCCGTAATCATACCAATTTTTTGCAGTTTCCTTTCCGTAGAAGTTGCCGATTTTCCAGTACGATTTTGGTGCCATGTTATGTTAAATTTGACTTTGCGCTGAGGCGGCTAATGAAATAACTATTTTTAATTTGTCCTTCATGAATGTCAATAAAATCATTAAATACTGATTCTAACAATGAATTAAATTATTTCTGCAATTTCTGCCAATTCTAATAAAATTTGTTTACTTCCGACTGAGAAAATATTGAGTGTTTTACGATTAGAATCTTCATTAACGATTGACCCACCCACGTAAAATTCAAGTTTAGCAATTTTGTTCTTCAATGTTTTCGGTTATTTTACACTAATATTATATTTTCAACTCGGAATCAAAATAAGTAGAATAAAAATGAAGACATCATTAAAAGAAAAAGTAATTTCTCGGAAATACCAGGTGCTGTAAACTTGGATGTGCGAGTGGTGTAAAGGATAACGGCGCGTAATGAGAAATCGGAGAGCCGAGTTTGAATATCACTTCCGTTCACTTATGCGCAGTATACCCTAGAGATGTTTTGAATGTATGCCCTCCTATCAGCTATAAATTACAAAAACAACAATTATTCTTCTAAACTAAATACGTTTCGATTTTAAAGAAAGGCTTAATAAACTGCAAAAGAAAACAAAAAACAAAACAATCGAGCAACAACAATCAGCACCCCTCGACTAAAGAAACCGTGATAAAATCTTTGACATCCCTGGGGATTAACCCCCCCGCCCAAAAAGAGTAATCAAGGGTAAAAGTTACTTCATGTGAGATGCACTGTTACCACGCCTGACGAATGTGAGGACAGCTCCAGTCGAGATCTTATTACCAAAGACCTCATAATCCGCACGGAATATGAGAGTAGTTGAAGGACAAAAGTATCAGTATACGATGTTTCCCCTCAGGTCTTAGGAGAGCACTTGGCCGTCTATCTGGTAAAGTACGGTCAGATATTGACTACCTGAACGGGATATGGAGTTTTGAGATACTTCTAGAACGAAAAGCCTTCATCGTCCCCAAATGCCTGAATGTAGGGGGCTAGAAAATGCCGGTCATTGTGACCGACCGTAGACCAACCTGTTAGAAATGTGGGGGGGGGAGTGATTACGTCTTCTCTTCCTCTCTAGAGAAGAAGGCTTCTAGATTTCTGGCCCTACTCCGACCCAAATCCACCTCAGGTTGAGTTTGTTATTTCCGTCTCGCCTGTGATGGTCACGTCAAAGATTGAAACCGGTGTGGTAAAACCCCAGGTTGGATCCAATGCGCCGACCCCATTTCCCGAAAAGCCTTTGTCAGCCACTTTTGCAGTCAGGGAAAAGGAAAAGGGGAATATCTGATCGTTGGCAAGACCAGAAGGAAGCTCCGGTCTATGGAACCACAAAAATACGTCAAGGTTCCACCTTCAGTCAGAAAATCTTTAACCATCCTCCACTCCATCCAAGAAGACCACCCTCAAAAAAGCTCTCATTTCAAAATCCTCTCCAAAAAAGGCTACATCCCTAAACACCCTAAACTCATCCTCTGCTCATACTCCATCACTTCACCTAAAGAAAACGAGATAACATCAAAAGGCAACGAATCCATCGTCCATTAAATGAAAAAAGTTAAACCAAGCTACAATTTAGCAGAAAACGTGGACCGGATCTCAAGAGTGCAAGCAGAAAAAGCCTTAAACCAAAACCGCAAAATCAAAGACTGAAAATACCTACACATTTTTAAAGAAGTCTTTTCCAAAGACGTTGAAAACCCTAAAAATATTCGCCAAAGGGGTGTTAATTGTGGTGCGATTGGGACATGGATCCCATCAAATATGAGTGATGCTAGAAGAGGCAAATGATAGCTTCGGGACATTCACTCTCCTGGCGTACTTCCACGAAGAAAATTTGAAAAAATGAAAACATTTTTGTTCAGGGAGACTCTCTCTTTTTGTTCACTCATACGTGTATAGAGCCCTGAAATTAACGTTTCCCTGGGACATTGGTGGCTTGACGGCACTATCAAAAGTGAGATGGGCCAAGACTCAATGGGACAGGCCGTCGGTGTTCTAATCCCGGTCATGTTTAATGATTCTCCGTACTTCTACACCCGTATGTCATACTAATGCAATTAGTTAGGGTTTTGTTCTCCTTCTTGTGGGAAGGCAAGGTTCACAAAGGATGTCAGATCTGTCACCTCAACACTTCTGAAAGTAGTCTGGTTATGCCTAATGTTGAGATTCGTCAATATATGCTTCGCATCGCCTTCCTAGATAGAATGTGTTTGCAAGTGTGTGGAAATGGCGAATTCTGGAAGGAAGACGCCAGTAAGAATTTCCTGTCCCTAACAAGAGTGAACTCGTGCGAGGAGGCGGTCCACAGTTTGCCCAGAGGCGAGCGTTCCTTCTATTGTTCATGCCAGTTATCCTTCAAGTTCCTCTTACGGACGGTGGATAGCCTCTCCGAGTTCCAGGCATTGTCCCGTAAGGTGTTAGTGAAGGAATCCGTTCAAGATGGTCTGATTGGCGAGCTCTGTTTAACGAAGCAGTAGGCTTTCTCTATATGGCCTTGGGCGCCTGGGTTGAAATGCCTCACTAATGATGAGGCATGACTGGCTAGTGATACGAAGGGCCCTCTGATTTCGGAAAAATCTTTCTTCAGCGATCTTGAGAAATTCTCACAACTGTGTCCGCTGCGGTGAGTCTGTGAAGACACTGGGTCACGCCTTCTTCTACTGCAGGTTTATTTGTTCTTTAAGCATCGAGTTAAAGTCAAGATAAGGACGAGAAGTTGACGACTCCATTCATTACAATTTGGCAAAAGGTGGGTGAGTCTTTCGCGTATCTGTCGAGTAAAAGAAGCTGACTTAAAGTGGCATCATCATCATCTTGCGGTCTCAGCCGAGATTGAACTCACTAATACTTTGATTGGTGTAGTTCATAATCTTGTCAAGTTGCGGAATTCTTGATGCTTTGCTAGGGCTATCAAGGGTGTTTTTTATCGTGACACCAACACTAAATGGATTGCCAACCAAGGCTACAGAGAGACTCCATTCACCCTCCTCTAAGAGCAGGTTTGAATTCAGAGTTTTCCTTCTCCTAGACCAGTTGCTATCCAAGGCTATAGAACCCAGTCTGTCCTGCTATTTACCCATAGCTGGAAGGAGAAGAAAGAGGATTCATACCTTTCCCAAGGGTGTTAGCACGTAAGTGAATGTAATGGATTCGACTGGAATTCGAACTCGGCTCTCCGATTCCTCAATCCAAGCCGCTATCCATTACTCCACCGTGCCTCCTAACCGGCATTTGGAACCCTGAATTAAGCATTGGCAAATATGCCCCTAATAGGTTAGTTTAGGTTTGTTTTGTTTTTTTTTTTTATATTTTTACGCCAAGTTAACTTAGCTAGGAGATGTATGCTCATTATCCCTTTTATTTTTGACTTTAGTTTAATTCTCCATCCCCTTCCCCGTTAGGTGACCAGAAATATCAGTTCCCTGCTGCATGCGGGACACTTTTTGCTATTCGAGTGTATTTTTCGTATTTATTGCCGTGTCTGAATGAGTGTGTAATTATGTGTATGGTTCGTCGAATGACTGGTTTTAATTTATTCAAGTCCCGCATAAATTTTCTCCAGTTAACTGATATTTCTGCCACAATTAATGATTTTGTTTTTACTTATTATTACTAGCACCAGTTTCTTTAGTTTCTTGTATATATAGTATTATGCATAGTGTAGATATTCAACTTTTTATTTCGATAGTAATCCTTAGTTTAGATATGTTTGATCACATTTTTATTAAAGATGTATGGATGGTATAATGTGCAATGGCTTGGAATGAGAAATCGGAGAGCCGAGTTCGCATTCCAGCCGAGTTTCTTTACGATCACTTTCGTGCAAATACTCTTGGGAAAGCCATGAATTAATGAATCTCCCAACTATGGGGTAAATAGTAGGGCAGAGTTGATTCATCCGTCTTGTTTGGCAATTAGTCTAGAAGGACAACTCTGAATTCAAAATCGTATTTAGCCATGACGAGTTACATACCATACGGTTAATGAAAGGATCGTGGATTTTACAATGACTCTATGATTCCTAATGTTGCCAGACTTGATTTGATAACTAAAAAGGACAAGCTATGTCTGCTTATTCCAATGTTGAACAAGTCCAACAAATTATTCGATACACGGCGACACTCATCAAAATTCTGAACAGACATTCCGCGTCAGTTCTATTTAATAATTACACCCACACATCTATATATGCCTCTGTGTGTGCATGAGTGTAATTTTTCTTGTCTTTTGTTTAATAACAATAGCCAATATTCTCACAATTGTTTGCCGCTTAACCACTCCGATATGGATTTAATCAAATATTTTCCGAGTGTTTGCATATAGCTATTATATTCTTTCAAAGGTTAATGGAAACAAAATCCTGTTTTGTATTTGCTGACTATGCATCTTTTTATGTATGTCTTTTATACCTCTATTATCTCTCTGCCCATCAGTTTCTCTGTCTTCCTCTTAAATTGTTGGCATGCCTTGTCTTTTATTTTGTCTTCATATATATATATATATGAAGACAAAATAAAAATAAAATATATATATATATATATATATATATATATATATATATATATATATATATATATATATACTCTTGTCTTCCAGAGGGCGCAAGTGCTAACCACTACGGAACTGGCCGTGCCGTGAGTCAGCAGCGGCCGACGCAAGTTCAATAAAGTAATTTCCTCATTTCTCTTATCTTCCAACAGTCTGGACGCGCCAAGATCCCAACTTCCTCTCAGGTCACGGAGAGACTCACAAAACGCCTTTACGACACCTAATTTCTCAAACTTTTTTTTTTCCAACCGCTTATTGATCGTCTTAAAACAGACCAACACTCAAATTTTTTTCTCCAAAATAGCGATTAGAGGCTTGTATTTACTAGTCTTTTCCATTATTTTTTTTAACAGGTCGTCCACGTAGGGAAAGTAAACTTCTTCCTTGTCCAACTGCTATTTGCAACCCAAATATCCGGATGAGTGGCTAATTATTTTGATCCACACCAGGTGTAGCTGCTTGCCCTTTCCATTTACCTTCGCTATTTTCTCATTATTTTCTCTTTATTCAATTCAACTCAACGTCGACAATATTTCCTTTTTTGTCGTCCCTTTTTTGTCGTCCCTTTTTTCGCCAATTCAGAATTAATTTTCCACGTCTTTGCATTTCTTGTACCTTCTCTGTCCGAAAGATCTCTCCTGTTTACTATTAATGCTCTAATTCTTAATATAGAGCACTTTATTTACAAAGACTGCTTGCCATTAAAAACGTTCTTCCCCTGAAAACTATGGTCGATAGTTTTATTTTTTCCGCTGGGATGGAATTACTATTTTAGTTTTAATTTCAAGCTAATAGATTAAATTTAATATTTCCAATAAACAAAATACTTTACTCTATATAAAACTAATTTTAAATTGACTGGAATGATTTTGTTTTGTTTTTTTTAATCGCAAATAATCGATGATTTTAGCCATTTTTAGCCATCAGTCAGCACAATGTAATCCTCTTTATTAAAAATATATAAATACGAAATAAAATAAAAAGTTAGCTTTTTCATTTGATTGAAATCAAATGCATTTTATCTTCTCTTTTGTTGACTTTTTTCTCTCTCTTGTTATATCTTTCTCCTTTCTCTTTTTCTGTTCTTTTCTTTATATAATATTTGACGTCTTATTTTCTCGTGGGTGTTACGTTTATACTTTCAGGATTTTGTCTTTCCTGTTGTCTTCACACGCGGAGAAATGTTATTTCTCTTTTTATGCTTCTTTTGCATAAGGTTGATACATTTCCATTTAGAAATGATCTTTATCGTGTTGATTCTCACTAACTCCATTGAATTTTGTGTAGACTCATTTGGTCATATAAATGTTCTCGCTATTCTTGCTATTAATGTTTGAAGATCTTAGTATATCCATAATGGTTTTGGAAGTGTTTGTGACTATTTCAAGATTATTTAGATGGGATAGGTTATTCTGGATAGTGGACGTGACAGAGTTGGTCGGTAGTATTATGTATCTGTTTTCATGTGATTGACTATTGCGGATTATGTTATTAGTTTTGTTTCGTTTGTATATTTTTTATGCCTTTCTTCTTGCGTTGAACCTACAATAAACTTCACTTTCAAAACTGAAACCAACTACACTCTTCCGTTCCTCGACATTTTGTTAATTAGAAATAATAACGAACTCAATTTTGACGTTTACAGAAAGGCTACAAACAAAAATGATCTTATCAGTTTCTACTCAAACCACTCTTCAAAAATTAAATCTGGAATTATTATAGGTTTCTATCTAAGAGTATTAACAATCTGTAGTCCCCAATATTTACTTAAAGAAGAAACATACATAGAAAACACATTCAAAAACCTACAATACCCATATCATTTCACCCACAACGCAAGAACAAAGGCATACAAAATATACAAACGAAACAAAACTAATTACATAATCCGCAATAGTCAATCACATGAAAACAGATACATAATACTACCGACCAACTCTGTCACGTCCACTGTCCAGAACAACCTATCCCATCTAAATAAGTTTGAAATAGTCACAAACACTTCCAAAACCATTATGGATATACTCAGATCTTCAAACATTAATAGCAATAATATTTCTGAAGCAGGCATTTATAAAATAAATTGCTAAAACTGTTCCTCCCAATATATTGGAGAAACAAGTAGAAGTTTGAAAAAACGCATTTATGAGCACAAAAGAGACTTCACAAAAAACAACTTAGCTAATGCACTAGTCATACATAGAAATAAATTCAACCATAATTTTGATTTTAAAAATGCTACACTGATAAAAAAAGAAAATAACTCACTCAGAAAGAAAATTCTAGAGAGTGCCGCCATAGAATATTACCCAAATATTAATCTACGCCCAGGTTTTTCCCCATTTCACCTTTCTTAACAAAATTACTGCTCTCACATAACAAATGTACACAACAGATTCATAAAATCAAAAGAAAATCGTTGAATACATCAACACAGATATAATGACAATATTCTCCACACGTGACAAATACTGACGTTATTTTCAGTTAACAATATAAAAATAGCGTTTCTCTACATTCCTGTTGCTAGGAACATTCTGTTTTTGTTTTTATTAGTTACGTTGTTCAATTAAATACATTTCATATTTTGCTTTGATAAAGTCCACATTGCACATCGGGGTGGCTTCCTGTGGAACCCTCCATATTGGTTAGGATAGACAAGCTTCAGTGTACCTAGTTAATATGAGTAAGTGTTGTTCCTGGCCTGCATCCCAGCCGTTCTTTGGTTATGATCCAAGTCGAGATTCCCAACCTCCCCAGTTTGTTTTGACCCCCCACCTTTCATCTCGACTGGGTCAGTTTTATATTTTCCCATTCCAGCCTAATATTTTATACTTTTTCCCACTCCCTTAACGAGAGCGTCTCTTGATTTTGTCCCCTGGGCAGAATAAAGCGGTCTCTCTGTTTTATGGGTTGGACGGTCCCTACTAACATCAATTATGTTTAGTTTGCATTTGTGTTTATTTTAACTTTATTATTGGGTTCATTTCCCTCCCCTCTCATTTTATCATTATTAGAATTGTATATATATATATATATATATATATATCATCATTAAAATTTTTATGGCTTGGGCGCGATTTTGGTAGGTCTCCATTAGAGCACGTGTTATTATGGTGGTTGAAGGATTGTTTGGTGATGGACGAGTTCTTTTGGTGAATGGATAAAATGTAATGTACGAATGGGTCACGAATCTGATTAGCTAGGTATGAGATAGTTAGTGTTGACCAGCCTCTACCCCCCCCTTTGTTGGCCTCGTGCCACAATTTGTACTTTTGTATAAATAAATACCAGTCCACATTGGACAAAACGCGTCAGCAATTACTAGTTTTCCTATTGACATTTTTATTCAAATATATATATATATATATATATATATATATATATATATATATATATATATATATATATAAAGAGATAAGAGGAAAAACTATACTTGGCCGAAGCGTTTCGTCCACTGCGGATTTTATCAAAGCAATGTTGAATTTATTATTCTGCGCATGTTTATATACTGAGGCGAGGATATCGTTGGTTTATTAAGACTTATAAATGTAAGAACGTTCATGAATTTTCATCAGGTGGTTGAAAGTACAGTCAAAACATGTGGAGTAAATATTCCAGATATTTTTTAAATGAATTTTGTTTGGTTTATGATTAGATGTTTGTGCTCTACATCTTCAAAGGCTGAAGTGATTGATTTAACTGTTTTCTTTTCATTTTTCAAAATATTTGTTGTTATATATATTGGCTTGGGAAAGTAGTAATTCTTTCAGAAATGGTGAAATTGGGAATAAACCGGGTCGTAGATCAAAAGAGAAATAATTTACTCAAAAGGAAAATTCTCGAGAGTGTCGCAATCAAATATTGTCAAAATATATTTGGTTTTCCAGAAAGTTGATTCTAATTTTTAGTCGTTCATATTCCAGCATGTTAAACAGTATATTTATTTATTTACATTTATTTATTTACATCTGCCGAGTAATCTTGTTTTCAAAATATGCGCCCTCCCGCAGGATTCGAACCTTGAACCCCCCCACTCTCGAATATTCAGGCCAGTAGATGTAAATAAATAAATATACTATTTAATAAATCAATAAAAACTTTCGAAAATTCCTTTCGACCCAAAGTAAGTGTTGTGAAATACTGCCTAGTATCTCGACCCAAATTTCAGTCAGGGATCAATTAAGAATGAGAGACCGCGGAACGATTCTGTTCTCATAAAGTCCCTCTCACAAACAAAGATGAGAAAGTGGGGAAAGGCAGGTCTTAAGTAACAAGGTGGCAGACCTGCGCATCCATCTTTTTCCGACAAAAAGATTACAAAAACCGGATCTCGGAGCGACATGGCTTTGAAAAACAATTATGGTAAACACTCCGCCTTTCACGTCTGACCGCAACCCAACACACACAGGTAATTTCATTTATTTCTCTACAAAACAAATATTAAATATGAGTATCCACTTAAAATAACGTTTAAATAAATAAATTAAAAAAGCACTATGTGGGCACTGTTTGATTAGACGGTTTTATGTGGCCGACTGGTCTAAGGCGCATTAGAAACAGTGACAGTTCCCTAATAGGGGACGCAGGTTCGATACCTGCCGGAATGTCCACATTTTTCTAACAAGATTTCTCGAATATTCCGTTCGGTAGATGTAAGTAAATAAATATACTGTTTAATAAATAAATATAAATAGAGTATCTACTCAAATATGAGCAGCAATTTAAAATAACGTTAAAACAAATAAATTAAGAATACGGCGGATTTAATCCAGTTCCTAAAAATATAAACATGCAAACACATACATATCTATATATATGTAAGTAGACACTGGGATCAACACTAGGTGGTGACAGTCTTTTTAATGCTTCAACGAAGTCTTCTGTCCATCATCATAATTAATATATATATATATATATATATATATATATATATATATATATATATATATATATATATATATATATATATATATATATATATATATAAAATCTTTAGTTGGTACGGCAGGCTTTGATATTGAATAGTGTTTTTTGAAACGGGTGAAATTTTAAATCTAGCGGACGTTAATATCCTCAGTGCAGGAACCACCAACCCTTTTTACTGACCCTTTGACTGTAACACCCGATAAAGTTTTTGTTCCTCCTTCCCCAATTCTTTCCCCCCACGCACGAGTCTATCACTTTCGCTCTCTCTCTCTCTCTCTCTCTCTCTCTCTATATATATATATATATATATATATATATATATATATATATTCATACCAATAAAATATAGCACAGATTTGATACAGACACTTTTTTTATTGTATAAACTTTTTCTTTCCTCTCTTCTCTCTCTTTCCCCTCTCTCTTTCTCTCTTCCTCTATCACTCTCTATCTATCCCTCACACAAGTAACGAAAATGCACATACTTTGCCTCTGTAACTGAACGAGCTTCTCCTGATAGCTTTGCTGGAACTCATTTAATGGACGCCTTCACAACTCGGAAGTCACTGGCTTAAGGAGTGTTAAGCCATACGAAGACGAGTAAATATTATGTCAATGTTGAACTAAAACAGGAGTTGAATCGATGCAACGAAAAGGTGGAAGAATATAGAACCCCATTAAATGCTGCTATTTTAATACGATAAAGAATGTTGATCATTCATCAATTCGGAAAAAGGAAGTTCATGCAACTGGAAATTAGTTTGATATATGTTGTTCTCTTGGGATCAGATAGGTAGAGAAGATCAGTGTACTCATTAAATGACACACGCTGCAACGCATAGGATTTCCGTTGTCAGCCATCTTGCTCTGTGGCAGCGGGGTTTTAGTCGTTGATGCAATATTCATTATAGTATAAAAACAGAAAAGAAGATGCTGACAATTTTAATATGATCTTGTGGATGAAGGGTAAACGAGATTATCAGAAAACATCACCCTCAGTAATGAGTCATGGGGGATAAGTGCCACCGATGGTTAGCATGCTTACTACATTGCTAATGGAGCAAGATCGATCGATCCTCACGAAGTATTCTATACTTTTAGTCATGTTCCACACTAAGTAAAGATTAGTAAACAATTTTAAAAAGACAGCTTTCCTGGAAAATAATAATTAATCTTTCAAGTTTTCACCAATTGATCTGCTATCACAATCTCTTCCATCATTCTAATGAATTTTAGGCATTTGTCACTTCATTCAAAACAGCTATTCTGATTAATTCTTCATCTTCTTCATCTACTTCTTCTTCTTCTTCTTCATCTTCTTCTTGTAGTATCTTTTCGGTATTCTGGAGAACATTGTTCTTTACAACTTCCTGTCTTTTGTTGTTCTACGCAATGTTTGTCCCTTACTGTGATTCACTGTCCTTATTTTATCACCCATATACACATAATTCTACTCACTTTTCTCTCTGACACTATTTCTTTAGGCATTTCGCCCCAAGCAAAACGATAAAGCCTGTCAGAAGCAAGGGGTTACTGAGAATGAAGAAAACTAAGAAAACGTTACCGAGGACGAATGGTAGACTTATAAATGTGAGAATCATATTCTGACGTGAAAAATAGTCAGCACGTGAAAGTGAACCGACTTTCTTAGTGGTATACTTAGGAATTGACTCAATATAAGCATTCCAATTCATATCACACTAGACCGAGAAGGCACAATGATTTACTCTCCATGATGTTGGAAGGCAAAATTGTTCGCCAAGACGATTAAAAGAGGGAGGTTTAATTTTAGAGATTTTAAAATTTCTTTTTCCATTTAACAATAGGTTGAAGTTCATTTTCATGATCAACTCCCAATTTGACTTGATTGAACGTATCAGACTTAACATTATTATTGCCTTCAATATGTCCTCTAAGTTTCAAATTCTACAAGTATCCTTTCCTTATTATGTATTCCAGGAATTTCAACTGTATTTTCCTTATTCTAAATACAAACAACCCTTTGTTTCAATTTTCCTTAAAGCTTCCTCGCAACTCACATGTTCAGGCCATGTTATTCTCATCATCTTACTGAAGAACTACACTTTCTCTGCCTGAATCTCTTTTTTATCTGTGAGGAGATTTTCCTGCATTCACTACTATAGAACAGGAATTATATTATATAACTGTTCAACACTCTTTATTTTAATTCCAAGAAAACATTCCTGTTTCTTAATACATTGTTTAGCTTTTGGACACCATATTTCGCTATTCCAATGCGCCTTCGGATTTCTGTGACACATCTTCCATCCTCTGTTAAAACACATTTCAGATAGCTAAATTCCTGTAATTGATCGATTTTGACGTCTCCAATTTTAAGATCACATCTTTCTTGCCATAGGTTATATATTCTTACAATTGATGTTTAGTTTTTTCTTCCTACTTTCCTTTACTACCGTAACTCGGAAGTCCTGGAGTTTTTTTTTTTCTGCCTGTCGACAACACCATGTTCTCTGCATGTCTCAAGCAGCAAATGCCAAAGAATAGATCATAATAGTTCTCCTGGCAGCTTCTCACTGTAAAGGTTGAATAAATCCGGTGAGAAACGTGTCTTTGTCTTACACCCTTTGCTATTTTTCCATGTTTGTCGGATACAAAATGATGAAAGAGAGATTGGAGAAATTGCCTCTCACAGCACACACTGGAGGTAATAAGAAATAACAACGCTTGTATAAATGGATGGCAGAACAGAGGACTAGTAGAGATGGTAAAAGTAAAAATATTGCTTAGACCTACACAGAATATGGCGTTGTGGAGAGATCTGATCGCCCACACCCTAAGGTACCTAAAAAAAAGAAAATCTTTTCTATGATGAGTGAAGGCAGAAAATTAGCTTAAGAAATTAGCTTAGATAAAAGATAGGGATAAATGTTGATCCATGTGAAATTGTGTCACGAGTAAAACTTGGCCATACCACCCAAAAGTGTAAACCAGAAACTAGAATAAACTATTTAACATTTGGAATTCAAACAGATCTATCAATATTATTACCAGTAGACCAGTCAATGTTAATAATAAACAGATTTTTCAGTTTATGGAAGCTGACGTTATAGTAAGCCAGAGCAATATCAAAGGTTAGAAAATATTCCCACTAGAGGCAAAACATTTGCATTTCTAATAAAAATACCTTAAAATGAAATATATTTGTATTTTTTTAAAATAAAAGATAACATTTCAGTAACTAGAGTGTATTTGCTGTTATTTTGACAAAAAAATAAGCACTTAGCTATAAAAATTATCATACAACGGTATCATATTCTGTTTTCGTCAATAAAACAACCACCTACCTTAATTACTACTTTACAAATTGTTGGCATTTTTTCCAAAAGTTTTTGAAAAATGTAGATGCCAGAACTTCCAAGTCATTGAAAAAGTTCACTCTCACTCTTTAAGTATTCTTTCGAATTCTCCTATACAATTCGTCCCATTCTAATTCAATAGGAGAGAAGTTCTGAGATTGTGGAGGCTAAGTCATAATTTCCAAAATTTTGTTCCTTTTTTATTCAAGTTAATTTTGACATAATTTAGAAAAGTGTTTTGGATCGTTATCTTGTTGAAAGATATTATTTCCAGTTATGCGTAAACAAGAAAGTATTGCATGTCTTTGCAAAATTGCATGATATTGTCATTTCTCCATGTTTCCCTTGACCTGAATTAAATCTTCAGCCTTTGGCGATCTCAAAAAGCGTACTGATGGGTTAATGTTGAAGACAAGTGTTTCTCATAGAAAATATTTATAATTTAGCTAAATGTATTGTCGACAGACAAATCCAAATTTGAAATTTTTGGTAGTAAGAGGAGCCTGGAGAAAAAACTGAAAAATAAAAGCAAATAGACTGTAATTACTGAAATGATATCTTTTACTTTAATTAAATACAAAAATATCTTATTTTAAAGTGTTTTTTAAAAATGCGGTTTCCCTAAACTTTTTGCCTGTAGTGTATATTTTGAAAAACACACTAATAATAGGATTATTGGCAGTTTGAAGATGTTCGAGTCATATTGCAAATAGAATGTAATAAATGTAAAACAAGAAAGAAGAATCGAGAAACCTATGACAGCAACATTACAAAAAATCAATTAGAATACTTAGGTCATTCTTTATTGTTTTATTTTTAAGGTTTACAACTATTTTAGGTTTATTTAAACCCGAAAAATATTTTTAGACTGTAATTTCATTTTAATTATTTATTTATTTAATTAATTTTTTTGAGATAATAATAATTTTCTGATATAAGTCTTACTATTTAACCCGTAGCTGGGAGAAGAAGAGGTGGATTCATACTTTTCTCAAGGATACTTGCAAGTGAATATAACGACCCGGACTGGAATTCGAACACCGATTAACATTTTTGAGTCGTTATCCATTACATCACCTGCATATCCAAGCTTACAGCACCTGGTGTTCCCGAGTGGTCATCTATCTAGGTACTGACAAGGTTCAAGGGTTTCTTATCTTCGGTTATCGTATGAGAACTGGTGTTAGATAACTAAGAAGAATGCTAGAGTTTTGGGGTGATTTACGGCCGCTTGCTCTTGTGTGCCATCCACCAGTTACTAGTGGCTTGAAAACGTAACAAGTAGTAAATATGATAATAGTTAGAAGAATAAGAATAAGAATAACACATTTAACGCTTAATTAAAACTACTACTGCTACTGCTACTACTACTACTACTACTACTACTACTACATAAGCGTCAGTCTTCTCTTCTCCTCTTTTGTTTTAAGTGCCAGGTCTCTTCAAGATGGTGACAATCATGGTTCTCTGCATATTCTTTATCGCTGAAATACCGTGGTATTTTGGAAAAATATGAATTGGTTACCCGTTGCTTTTCCCATAGACTTGAATTGAAAGTATCCCATCTCTTAGACTCGCTGCCAACCAAGGCTATGTAACCAATCTTCCCTACTATTTAACCCATAGGTAGAATTTTGAATAGATGAATTCGTACCTGTAAAACAGATAATAAGATGTATGGCATGGTAGATCTAACGTCTTTATCATAGTAACAACATCAATGTAATCACACGTTAATAGATCCTTGTCAGAAACATTAGATTTTATCTAGAGTGATTAATATTAGATTGTCCCCTTAACCACAGTACCTGGGTTTGCGATAATACTGAGAGACGTATGCTGGAAGTCTGAGGAGACTTGATGTCATTCTTTCTTCAGGAAAAACCTTCAGTCATCTGGTTTTCAAATGAAAGTACACGAAATAATAATAATTATACTGGAGGTACTAGAATATTGAGACTTGGTGTTATATGTTGTGCTGCCAGAACAACCAAATATACCTTGCGTATAAACTCATTAATGAATGAGAATAAGCAGAAGATGCTAAACAGCAGTTATAATAATACTAAGCTTCTCATCTGCTACCCCATACATCATCACAAAGCTAATGTTGATTGTCTGTATGTGCCCTGATCCGAAGCAGGCAGAGGATTAGTTCAACTAGAACTGTCATACATAACTACAATTGACCTTCAAAGATACCTAGAAATTACAGAAGACTGGATGATGAAAGTAGAACAAAGAACATGAAAGTAGTAAGCGACTTTATTCAGTAATATAGGAAGACAACAAGTTCAAAATGGAGTTTTAAAATGGGTGAAGAAATACAAGTAAAGCATAATACACCCACTGAAGCTGAAAAATACTTAAAAAAGAAAGCAAATGCAAATGCAATAGACCAGATACAGAAACGATGGCAAGATAAACCGCTTCACATAATCTGCCCGTACCAAACAAATTGGTGTAGACAAACCCTATATCCATCTGTGGCTACGCAGTTCAGGGCTAAAAGCTGAAATCGAAGGTTTTATTCTTGTTGCACAGGACCAATGCTTGTTAAGTAGTTCAAAATGCAGATCACTTGACAAATATCCAGAAACAATTGACCATCTTGTATCAGGCTGCGCGGTATTGGCACCCACTGAATAGAAAACACGACATGACAGAGTGGGCCAATATCTGCACTGGAAAGTCTGCAACACTTACGGAAGGGAAACTGCATGAAATTGATATGCGCACCACCCAGACCCGGTTACGGAGATAGGACCTGTAACAATTTTATGTGAATTTGCAATACACACAGACAGAACAAGCAAAACTAATCTTACAGACATCGTGATTAGAGACCGCAAAGACAAAATGCGCCCCTTATTGATATGGCAGTCCCTGAAGACTGGAATGTATCTTTGAAGATCTTCAAAAAACTATCAAAATACAAGGACCTTGAAATCGAAATCTCAAAAATGTGGCACTTGAGGACATTAACAATTCCAGTTTAGTTGGAGCCCTCGGTAGTCCATGCCATAAAGAAATACAAAAACAAAAAATTGTATTCACAAGTACAGCCTACACCTTACGAAAGACTTTATCTATATAAAATATGTGTGATTTTCTTTTTCAAAACTGCTCAGTGGAAAATGCCATGATGCCATTTCTGACCTTATGTCTCTGGACGGTTTTTTAGTTAAAAAATTCTTCAGTCGATTTGGAGTCACACAGATACTAGTTTCTGATAATGGCACTACATTTAGTTTTGCTGCATTTTCAACTTTTTATGCACAGAATGGTATTCAACACACTAGGACACCAACTTTTCAACCACAATCAAATGGACAAGTGGAGTTTTTTGTAGATACCTTTAAGAGAACACTCCTCAAATACGAAGTGGGGGATCCACAAAAGAAATATTAAAAATATTCATCGGAAATTACAGAGATACGCCCAATCCAAACGCAACAAATGGAAATTCACCAGCTGAAGCATTGACGAACCGTAAAGTTTGTTTACACATCATCCATTAGATGACATCCATCCAATTATAAACCATTCCATAAAAAGGAACACGCTGATGGAAGAACAATTTAAGCGTCATCATGCAGCAATGAAACGCAAATGTGTACCAGGACAACCTGTTCTTGCAAAAGATTACCGTAATGGTAAGGAAAGGGATCCAAAGACATTATACGTCGTTCTTTAAATGTTACGTATGGCGTGGATATACAGTCTTTAGTCTGGGTTCGACATACAAACAAATTATGACCATCAAACCTTCCATAGACCAAACTCCACTTTACCACTGTACATTCTACTGGACGCCTTTGAACTGTCTCAACAAAGTTCCCAAGTAATGCCAATGGACAAATATAGGACTCCAGCAATAAGTGCACCAAGAAAATTCCAGTGACTACGAAGTAAGCCATATACACTGCAATCAAACCCCTGACAAAAGTCAAACCAGCACAAGTCTAAAAGGGGGTATTAGGAAGTGCAAACTTACTTCCCCCTATAAAGGACTATAATTCAAAATATAATTGGGTTACGTTTCTTGTTCGTTAGTTCGACCGCAGCACTTCTAAATTAAACATGGTGACAAGCTGATACGCACATGGAACTCATGGTTTAAATCCAAACAAATCCTTGCTGTTCTCAACCAGTAAATGAATAAAAGTTATTTTATTTTGTGTGAAAATCTAACTGGCGACCACAATAGTTAGACATGCTCGTAATGATAGAACACACTATTCTGCAAAGCTGACATAATTCTTGTGACTATTGAAGTAGAAAAAAAGAAAAAAAGGAGGACAAAGAAGGAAAAAAGAAAGGAGAAGAAGGATGGAGAAGGAAGAAGAGGAAGAACGAGGATAATTAGAAAGAAAAGAAAAAATAAGGAAGAATAAAAAGAAGGAAAGAAAAAAGAAGGACGGGGGAGCGAAGAAGAAAGAAGAGGAAAACAAGGAAGAAAAGAAATGGAAAAAGAAGGAACGAAAAAGTTAGAAGAAGAAGAAGAAGCAGAAGGTGTTGGTGGTAGTGGTAGTGGTGGTGGAGGAGAAAGAAGAACAAGGACAAGAACAAGAAGGTGGTGGCGGTAGACTGAAGAGGTGGAGGACGGCGACGACGGCGAAGAACAAAAAACAAGAACCTGTTGTTATGCAGACATTTATTAGCTGTATTTGTATTTTACTCCAGTTATTTGCTAGAAAGATTAGATTATCAATTCTCAAGAAACAATTATTTCTTTCACCAATTGTATTTGGAAATATTTTAATGCATCAACCTAAAAACAGTGTTGTGGAAAAATGAAGTAAATATAATTTTTAAAATACTGAATTGAAATTGAATGATTTAGATTAACATTTGAGTAATCAAAAGCCGTGGGATGTAGAATTTAATTCTAAATTTGTGTGCGTGAGCGAAAGAATGAGAATAGTATAGATAGATTGTAAAATAAATGGATAATTTTGTTCATATTTATTATTTGTTTTAAAAATGACAAGTGGGTAATGAAATGAAAGTGAGTAGAGTGTATATCAGGAGGGGACATAGTAAATGTCCGTTTTTTGCTTCTTTTTTTTTCTTTGGGGTGGGGTACGATCAGTTTTCTCTTATCTTTCTCATCATCCATTATGCTGACATCTATACAACATTTTAAATCTTCATTTTCAGGAATTGATTGAAAATTTTTGATTGCTTTTATTTTTCTCATTTTCATTTATCTTTATAGAACGAAATACTGGATCCTTGGGATCAGAGCAAAGGATAGGCCACACAACAATCGGAAGACATCTAATAAAAAATCGGCAAAGTGAAGAAAATGCAGTAGATGATAGCCCATGACCTAACTGATGACCAGCATCATACAATTATTGTAGTCAGCTTGTTTGTATAAACAAAAATGATCCCTTTCTTGATCCTCTGCTTTATATACCCTTTCTTTTATATACCTTTTCCCTTCAGGACATGGAAGTTCATGGCAACCCACAATTTCCTGTCCTTTGTAGATCTTAGTAAATTGATCTTTTCGCGATCACTCTTAAACTCTGTTCTACCAATTATTTTCACAAGCTTGTTCGGCAGCTTATGCGCTGCCTTCCTCTGTCTCTCTTGAATTTAATATGCACTGTCTGTCAAATTTTCTAAGCTGTCTTTCCTCATTATGTCCCCTATAAATGTCAACTGTCTCTTTCTGATGTTAAGTATAATTATCCTTCGTCACTGCTCACTTGTTCAGTCCATGGTATTCTTAGTATCCATCTGTAGAACCAAAATTCTATTGTCTCAAGTCTCTTCTTCTTCTGTCTATAATTCATATAGGAGGACCGATATTACATAACAGTTAAGTACTGTTTTCTTTGTTTTTAACTAGCTTTTCCTGTTTATTAATACTTTGCAAAAAATTGAAAATGCTTTCTTGAGGTCTACAAATTCGCACACTCTGCAACTTTCCAAAAATCAAATCGGAAGCATTCGTCTGACTTTTATTGATTCTCTAAAGCAACTCATGACAGCCTCCTGAAACCTGCTCACACTATCAATGCAGATATAAATTTCCATGATTTGAAGCTGATGCATCAAAAAATTGTAGACAATTAGGCAGCAGTGATGAAGAAAAAGAGTCCTCTTCTTTTGCAAGATAATGCACGTTCCAGCCAAAATTGATGCCCCCACTCTCTCTATTCTCCAACCGATTACCACATTTTCCGGGTTTTAGAGGCATATCCGCGCCGGCAGGAATACAATGAGGAACAAGTAGAAAATGCCTTCCAGTAGTTTGGCGTAACCCCAGTTTTTATTAAGATAAAATAAACTGACTGCTGGATCGTTGATAATATTGCGTCTATTCTAATGGTGATTTGTTTTACTAATAAAATTGTTTACACGGGTTATGAAGATTTAAATGTTGTGATTCAAAACGGCCATTTATTTTATTCCAGCTGTAAATATGTGCGTGATTAGTGAAGAAAGCGATAAAAATTAATTGTTGTTTATTTTTTATAGTCACACGCATGCGCAGAGGAGAAAAAAGACTAGAGGGAATCTTCGTGTGAAATGAGAACTTTTAAGTTCCTGAGAAAGATAGACTGAAAGAAACGACGTGTGTTCGTTTATTTGATTAAAGATGATATTTACATTATGACAAAGAAAATTGTCCTCCCAGTCTAGTTTCTACGATGTATTCATAATATTCATTTAATTATCTTTTCATCATTCAATATTTCAGTATCCTCGTCGTTTTATTCTCATTCGTTTACTATATTCAGGTTTTAAGTGAATTTGTATTCGATAGGATTTTTACCGGGAATTAACGCAAGCAGGAAGATTGACCGACGAATCAAATGTGGCGCCATCTGCCAAGTAAAGAGGACATCGCCGGCAGCGATTATTCGCGCGTATTCATTAGGTCTGGATACTTCAGTGCGACAACGGTACCGATGACGACTAGGCGACTTGTAACAGCATCGATAGAAAATTGAATGCATTGACGAGTTACAAATCCTTATAAAATGAGAATGTAGAATACAGTTCACGGATAGTGAATGGCGGTGAGAAGAAGGGAAAGAAAAATATGAGAAGCGGGAAAACCATGTAAAAGATTTTAAAATTAGGTGAAGGAAGAGAAAAAGAAGAATGCGACGGAAGAAGAATGTAAAGACAATATAAGAAAGGAAAATAATTTGGCAGTTAGTTACTCTTTGGAAGTGGCACAAGACCAGAGCATTGAGACACTTAGCAGGATAATTCTTCTTCTTCTTCTTCTTCTTCTTCTTCTTCTTCTTCTTCTTCTTCTTCTTCTTCTTGTCCCATCAGGATGTGGGATTTCCACAGCTTCCTATTCTTCATAGCTCTAATATTTGTCCCCTTACTTTCATTCCCTGTTCTGGCATCTTTTTACATATTGCACTAACAAATCCATATGCAAGACGTGCTCCTTAACACGTTAATGAATGATCTCTATTTGTCTATGGTAATATTTTATATTTTTGTTGTATTTTTCTCTTTTTCGCCTAATTGTTCCTTTGAATTCGCAAATTTGTTCTTCTTGCTCATTAACAGTGAAATAATTATCAACATAATGAATGCTAGCAATAGCAGTCTAGCTGTTAATGTAACAAAAAAAAACTATCATTGAAAAGTATAAAACTCAAAACTACACATATAATTTTAACCAAAGCCTTTTAAGTCTTTTAATATTCTACTCTTGTCCTTGAGTGTTTTTCATTCTCGTTATTTTTTGTTTTTGTTTTCCTTCAATATTTTCTCCATATTCTAACCCGGAAGCCCGACATCAGACATTTTCCCATCGCACTAACAGTTTCTTCTCTCGCGTTTCTCGCTTGTGAAACTATCTTCTCTCTGGCTTCCAACTCTCCTGTCAAATACGATATTAAAAAATCATCACCTGGCATCTCGGCTTCAGTCACTTTCCCATTGCCGTTACGTAACTTCCCTTTCCCTCTTCTATAAATGTTTTCACCATAAATGTTCTTATAAGCTCGTTGGTTCTTTGTTCTTGGTTCTACAGATGGCTACTGAGAATAGCATGGACTGAACATGTGAGCAATAAAGAAGTTTTAGAGAAAACGGAGGCTAAAAGGACACTTATACGTAGCTTCAGAAAAATCAGTAGTCACATATTGAGGAAGGTGGTCTTAGAAAAGTTGATACTAACAGGAAGGCAATCGGCACAACAGAAAAGTCCTCATTACCTAGAGCAGAGTAGGAACAAAACGATATATGTTTCAAAAGTAGCATTTATTTATTCCAGGATTACACAAGAACATTCTTGTTCACGCAGAGTAGGAAAAAAACGATATATGATTCAAAAGTAGTATTTATTTATTCTAGGATTACACAAGAACATTCTCGGTCACGCAGAGTAGTAACAAAACGGCATATGATTCAAAAGTAGTATTTATTTTTTCTAGGATTACACAAGAAAATTCTCGTTCTCCCAGAGTAGGAACAAAACGGCATATGATTCAAAAGTAGTATTTAATTATTCTAGGATTACACAAGAATATTCTCGGTCACGCAGAGTAGGAACAAAACGACATATGATTCAAAAGTAGTATTTATTTATTCTAGGATTACATAGGAACATTCTCGGTCACGCAGAGTAGGAACAAAACGATATATGATTCAAAAGTAGCATTTATTTATTCCAGGATTACTTGAGAATATTCTCGTTCTCCAATTGTTGGAACAAAACGGCATATGATTCAAAAGAAGTATTTATTTATTCCAAGATGACACAAGAATATTCTCGTTCACGCAGAGTATGAACAAAACGATATATGATTCAAAAGTAGCATTTATTTATTCCAGGATTACACAAGAATATTCTAGTTCTCCCAGAGTAGGAACAAAGCGATATATGATTCAAAAGTAGTATTTATTTATTCTAGGAGTACACAAGAACATTCTCGTTCATGCAGAGTAGGAACAAAACGATATATGATTTAAAAGTAGTATTTATTTATTCTAGGATTACACAAGAATATTCTCGGTCAGGCAGCGTAGGAACAAAACGACATATGATTCAAAAGTAGTATTTATTTATTCTAGGATTACAAAAGGATATTCTCGGTCACGCAGAGTAGGAAAAAAACGACATACGATTCAAAAGTAGTATTTATTTATTCTAGGATTACACAAGAACATTCTCGGTCAAGCAGAGTATGAAAAAAACGATATATGATTCAAAAGTAGCATTTATTTATTCCTGGATTACACATGAATATTCTCGTTCTCCCAGAGTAGGAACAAAGCGATATATGATTCAAAAGTAGTATTTATTTATTCTAGGAGTACACAAGAATATTCTCGGTCACGCAGAGTAGGAACAAAACGACATATGATTCAAAAGTAGTATTTATTTATTCTATGATTACACAAAAAAATTCTCGTACACGCAGAATAGGAACAAAACGATATATGATTCAAAAGTAGCATTTATTCATTCTAGGATTACACAAGAACATTCTCGTTCACGCAGAGTAGGAACAAAACGATATATGATTCAAAATAGTATTTATTTATTTATTCTAGGATCACATAGGAACATTCTCGGTCACGCAGAGTAGGAACAAAACGATATATGATTCAAAAGTAGCATTTATTTATTCCAGGATTACTTGTGAATATTCTCGTTCTCCAAGAGTTGGAACAAATCGCATATGATTCAAAAGGAGTATTTATTTATTCCAGGATGACGCAAGAACATTCTCCTCCTCCCAGAGTAGGAACAAAGCGATATATGATACAAAAGTAGTATTTATTTATTCTAGGAGTACAGAAGAATATTCTCGGTCACGCAGAGTAGGAACAAAACGACACATGATTCAAAAGTAGTATTTATTTATTTTATGATTACACAAAAAATTCTCGGTCACGCAGAGTAGGAACAAAACGATATATGATTCAAAAGTAGCATTTATTCATTCTAGGATTACACAAGAACATTCTCGTTCACGCAGAGTAGAACAAAACGTTATAATTTCAAAAGTAGCATTTATTTATTCCAGGATTACACAAGAACATTCTCATTCACCCAGAGTAGAAACAAAACGATATATGATTTAAAAGTAGTATTTATTTATTCTAGGCTTACACAAGAATATTCTCGGACACGCAGCGTAGGAACAAAACGACATATGATTCAAAAGCAGTATTTATTTATTCTAGGATTACAAAAGAATATTCTCGGTCACGCAAAGTAGGAAAAAAACTACATATGATTCAAAAGTAGTATTTATTTATTCTAGGATTACACAAGAAAATTCTCGGTCACGCAAAGTAGGAACAAAACGGCATATGATTAAAAAATAAGTATTTATTTATTCTAGGATTACACAAGAAAATTCTCGTTCACGCAGACTAGGAACAGAACGATATATGATTCAAAAGTAGTATTTATTTATTCCAGGATTACACAAGAACATTCTCGTTCACCCAGAGTATGGACAAAACGATATATGATTTAAAAGTAGTATTTATTTATTCTAGGATTACACAAGAATATTCTCGGTCACGCAGAGTAGGAACAAAACGGCATATGATTCAAAAGTAGTATTTATTTATTCTAGGATTACATAGGAACATTCTCGGTCACGCAGAGAAGGAACAAAACGATATATGATTCAAAAGTTTTTATTCCAGGATTACACAAGAACATTCTCGTTCACCCAGAGTATGAACAAAACGATATATGATTTAAAAGTAGTGTTTATTTATTCTAGGATTACACAAGAACATTCTCGGTCAGGCAGAGTAAGAAGAAAACGGCATACGATTCAAAAGTATTATTTATTTATTCTAGGATTAAACAAGAAAATTCTCGTTCTCCCAGAGTAGTAACAAAACGGCATATGATTCAAAAGTAGTATTTATTTATTCTCGGATTACACAAGAATAATCTCCGTCACGCAGAGTAGCAACAAAACGACATATGATTCAAAAGTAGTATTAATTTATTCTAGCATTACACAGGAATATTCTCGGTCACGCAGAGTAGGAACAAAACGATATACGATTTAAAAGTAGCATTTATTTATTCCAGGAATACACAAGAACATTCTCGTTTTCCCAGAGTTGTAACAAAACGGCATATCATTCAAAAGAAGTATTTATTTATTCTAGGATTACACAAGAACATTCTCGTTTACGCAGAGTAGGAACCAAACGATATATGATTCAAAAGTAGTATTTATTTATTCTAGGATTACACAAGAACATTCTCGGTCACGCAGAGTAGGAACAAAACGACATATGATTCAAAATTAGTATTTATTTATTCTAGGATTACACAAGAACATTCTCGTTCACGCAGAGTAGGAACAAAACGATATATGATTCAAAAGTATCATTTATTTATTCTAGGATTACACAAGAACATTCTCGTTCACGCAGAGTAGGAACAAAACGACATATGATTCAAAAGTAGTATTTATTTATTCCAGGATTACACAAGATCATTTTCGTTCAACCAGAGTAGGAACAAAACGACATATGATTCAAAAGTAATATTTATTTATTCTAGGATTACACAGGAACATTCCTGGTCACGCAGCGTAGGAACAAAACAATATATGATTCAAAAGTAGCATATATTTATTCCAGGTTTACACGAGAACATTCTCTTTCTCCGAGAGTAGGAACAAACCGGCATATAATTCAAAAGTAGTATTTATTTATTCTAGGATTACACAAGAACATTCACGTTCACGCAGAGTAGGAACAAAACGACACATGATTCAAAAGTAGCATTTATTTATTCCAGGATTACACAAGAACATTCTCTTTCTCCCAGAGTAGGAACAAATCGGCATATGATTCAAAAATAGCTTTTATTTATTCTAGGATTAAACAAGAACATTCTCGTTCGCACAGAGTGGAAACAAAATGATATATGATTCAAAATTAGTATTTATTTATTATAGGATTACACAAGAACATTCTCAGTCACGCAGAGTAGGAACAAAACGACATATGATTCAAAAGTAGTACTTTTTTATTCTAGGATTACAAAAGAATATTCTAGTTTTCCCAGAGTAGGAACAAAGCGATATATGATTCAAAAGTAGTATTTATTTATTCTAGGAGTACACAAGAATATTCTCGGTCACGCAGAGTAGGAACAAAACGACATATGATTCAAAAGTAGTATTTATTTATTCTATGATTTCACAAAAAATTCTCGTTCACGCAGAATAGGAACATAACGATATATGATTCAAAAGTCGCATTTATTCATTCTAGGATTACACAAGAACATTCTCATTCACGCAGAGTAGGAACAAAACGATATAATTTCAAAAGTAGAATTTATTTATTCCAGGATTACACAAGAACATTCTCGTTCACCCAGAGTAGGAACAAAACGATATATGATTTAAAAGTAGTATTTATTTATTCTAGGATTACACAAGAATATTCTCGGTCAGGCAGCGTAGGAACAAAACGACATATGATTCAATAGTAGTATTTATTTATTCTAGGATTACACAAGAAAATTCTCGTTCATGCAGAGTAGGAGCAAAACGATATATAATTCAAAAGTAATATTTATTTATTCTAGGATTACACAAGAACATTCTCGTTCACGCAGAGTAGGAACAAAACGATACATGTTTCAAAAGTAGCATTTATTAATTCCAGGATTACACAAGAACATTCTCGTTCACGCAGAGTAGGAACAAAACGATACATGTTTCAAAAGTAGCATTTATTTATTCCAGGAATACACAAGAACATTCTTGTTCACGCAGAGGAGGAACAAAACGATATATGATTCAAAAGTAGTATTTATTTATTCTAGGATTACACAAGAACATTCTCGGTCACGCAGAGAAGGAACAAAACGATATATGATTCAAAAGTAGCATTTATTTATTCCAGGATTACTTGAGAATATTCTCGTTCTCCAAGAGTTGGAACAAAACGGCATATGATTCAAAAGTAGTATTTATTTATTCCAGTTTTACACAAGAACATTCTCGTTCATGCAGAGTATGAACAAAACGATATATGATTCAAAAGTAGCATTTATTTATTCCTGGATTACACATGAATATTCTCGTTCTCCCAGAGTAGGAACAAAGCGATATATGATTCAAAAGTAGTATTTATTTATTCTAGGAGTACACAAGAATATTCTCTGAAACGCAGAATAGGAACAAAACGATATATGATTCAAAAGTAGCATTTATTCATTCTAGGATTACACAAGAACATTCTCGTTCACGCAGAGTAGGAACAAAACGATATATGATTCAAAAGTAGGATTTATTTATTTATTCTAGGATCACATAGGAACATTCTCGGTCACGCAGAGTAGGAACAAAACGATATATGATTAAAAGTAGCATTTATTTATTCCAGGATTACTTGAGAATATTCTCGTTCTCCAAGAGTTGGAACAAAACGCATATGATTCAAAAGGAGTATTTATTTATTCCAGGATGACGCAAGAACATTCTCCTCCTCCCAGAGTAGGAACAAAGCGATATATGATTCAAAAGTAGTATTTATTTATTCTAGGAGTACAGAAGAATATTCTCGGTCACGCAGAGTAGGAACAAAACGACATATGATTCAAAAGTAGTATTTATTTATTCTATGATTACACAAAAAATTCTCGTTCACGCAGAGTAGAACAAAACGATATAATTTCAAAAGTATCATTTATTTATTCCAGGATTACACAAGAACATTCTCATTCACCCAGAGTAGAAACAAAACGATATATGATTTAAAAGGAGTATTTATTTATTCTAGGCTTACACAAGAATATTCTCGGTCACGCAGCGTAGGAACAAAGTGACATATGATTCAAAAGCAGTATTTATTTATTCTAGGATTACAAAAGAATATTCTCGGTCACGCAAAGTAGGAAAAAAACGACATATGATTCAAAAGTAGTATTTATTTATTCTAGGATTACACAAGAAAATTCTCGGTCACGCAGAGTAGGAACAAAACGGCATATGATTAAAAAAAAGTATTTATTTATTCTAGGATTACACAAGAAAATTCTCGTTCACGCAGACTAGGAACAGAACGATATATGATTCAAAAGTAGTATTTATTTATTCCAGGATTACACAAGAACATTCTCGTTCACCCAGAGTATGAACAAAACGATATATGATTTAAAAGTAGTATTTATTTATTCTAGGATTACACAAGAATATTCTCGGTCACGCAGAGTAGGAACAAAACGACATATGATTCAAAAGTATTATTTATTTATTCTAGGATTACACAAGAACATTCTCGGTCACGCAGAGTAGGAACAAAACGGCATATGATTCAAAAGTAGTATTTATTTATTCTAGGATTACATAGGAATATTCTCGGTCACGCAGAGAAGGAACAAAACGATATATGATTCAAAAGTAGCATTTATTTATTCCAGGATTACACAAGAACATTCTCGTTCACCCAGAGTATGAACAAAACGATATATGATTTAAAAGTAGTGTTTATTTATTCTAGGATTACAGAAGAATATTCTCGGTCACGCAGAGTAGGAACAAAACGACATATGATTCCAAAGTAGTATTTATTTATTCTAGGATTACACAAGAACATTCTCGGTCATGCAGAGTAGGAACAAAACGATATATGATTCAAAAGTAGTATTTATTTATTCTAGGATTACACAAGAAAATTCTCGTTCTCCCAGAGTAGGAACAAAACGACATATGATTCAAAAGTAGCATTTATTTATTCTAGGATTACACAAAAACATTCTCGGTCAGGCAGAGTAAGAACAAAACGGCATACGATTCAAAAGTATTATTAATTTATTCTAGGATTAAACAAGAAAATTCTCGTTCTCCCAGAGTAGTAACAAAACGGCATATGATTCAAAAGTAGTATTTATTTATTCTCGGATTACACTAGAATAATCTCCGTCACGCAGAGTAGCAACAAAACGACATATGATTCAAAAGTAGTATTTATTTATTCTAGCATTACACAGGAATATTCTCGGTCACGCAAAGTAGGAACAAAACGATATATGATTCAAAAGTATCATTTATTTATTCTAGGATTACACAAGAACATTCTCGTTCACCCAGAGTAGGAAGAAAACGACATATGATTCAAAAGTAGTATTTATTTATTCTAGGATTACATAGGAACATTCTCGGTCAAGCAGAGAAGGAACAAAACGATATATGATTCAAAAGTAGCATTTATTTATTCCAGGATTACACAAGAACATTCTCGTTCACCCAGAGTATGAACAAAACTATATATGATTTAAAAGTAGTGTTTATTTATTCTAGGATTACAGAAGAATATTCTCGGTCACGCAGAGTAGGAACAAAACGACATATGATTCAAAAGTAGTATTTATTTATTCTAGGATTACACAAGAACATTCTCGGTCATGCAGAGTAGGAACAAAACGATATATGATTCAAAAGTAGTATTTATTTATTCTAGGATTACACAAGAAAATTCTCGTTCTCCCAGAGTAGGAACAAAACGACATATGATTCAAAAGTAGCATTTATTTATTCTAGGATTACACAAGAACATTCTCGGTCAGGCAGAGTAAGAACAAAACGGCATACGATTCAAAAGTATTATTTATTTATTCTAGGATTAAACAAGAAAATTCTCGTTCTCCCAGAGTAGTAACAAAACGGCATATGATTCAAAAGTAGTATTTATTTATTCTCGGATTACACAAGAATAATCTCCGTCACGCAGAGTAGCAACAAAACGACATATGATTCAAAAGTAGTATTTATTTATTCTAGCATTACACTGGAATATTCTCGGTCACGCAGAGTAGGAACAAAACGATATATGATTCAAAAGTATCATTTATTTATTCTAGGATTACACAAGAACATTCTCGTTCACCCAGAGTAGGAACAAAACGGCATATGATTCAAAAGTAGTATTTATTTATTCCAGGATTACACAAGATCATTTTCGTTCACCAAGAGTAGGAACAAAACGACATATGATTCAAAAGTAGTATTTATTTATTCTAGGATTACACAGGAACATTCCCGGTCACGCAGCGTAGGAACAAAACAATATATGATCCAAAAGTTGCATATATTTATTCCAGGTTTACACGAGAACATTCTCTTTCTCCGAGAGTAGGAACAAACCGGCATATAATTCAAAAGTAGTATTTATTTATTTTAGGATTACACAAGAACATTCTTGGTCACGCAGAGTAGGAACAAAACGACATATGATTCAAAAGTAGTATTTATTTATTTATTTATTCTAGGATTACACAAGAACATTCTCGGTCACCCAGAGTAGTAACCAAACGATATATGTTTCTAAAGTAGCATTTATTTATTCCATAATTTGTTGGGGCAAAACGATATATGATTCAAAAGTAGTATTTATTTATTCTAGGATTACACAAGAACATTCCCGTTCACGCAGAGTAGGAACAAAACGACACCTGATTCAAAAGTAGCATTTATTTATTCCAGCATTACACAAGAACATTCTCTTTCTCCCAGAGTAGGAACAAATCGGCATATGATTCAAAAATATCTTTTATTTATTCTAGGATTAAACAAGAACATTCTCGTTCACACAGAGTGGAAACAAAATGATATATGATTCAAAGTTAGTATTTATTTATTCTAGGATTACACAAGAACATTCTCGTCCTCCCAGAGTTGGAACAAAACGGCATATGATTCAAAAGTAGGATTTATTTATTTTAGGATTACACAAGAACATTCTCGTTCACGCAGAGTAGGAACAAAACGACATATGATTCAAAAGTAGCATATATTTATTCCAGGTTTACACGAGAACATTCTCTTTCTCCGAGAGTAGGAACAAACCGGCATATAATTCAAAAGTAGTATTTATTTATTCTAGGATTACACAAGAACATTCTCGGTCACGCAGAGTAGGAACAAAACGACATATGATTCAAAAGTAGTATTTATTTATTTATTTATTCTAGGATTACACAAGAACATTCTCAGTCACGCAGAGTAGGAACAAAACGATATATGATTCTAAAGTAGCATTTATTTATTCCAGGATTACACAAGAACATTCTCGGTCACGCAGAGTAGGAACAAAACGACATATGATTCAAAAGTAGTATTTATTTATTCTAGGATTACAAAAGAACATTCTCGGTCACGCAGAGTAGGATCAAAACGATATATGATTCAAAAGTAGAATTTATTTATTCCAGGATTACACAAGAACATTCTCGTTCTCTGTGGCACCATGCATAATTAGAAAACTGGAAAGTGATATTCATAAATATATGATTTGTTTTTTCGGTTTGTTAACCATTTGATAATTATTTAGAGCTGAAAAATATTTGGGTTTTGAGAATAATTCTTTAATTGCGTTCAAGCGATCTGGGAGAAAGAAAGAAAAGAAGAGGAAGAGGAAAGAAAAAAAAGAAAAATATAATACGTAAACCAGGTCATAAGTCGAGGACACACACGCACGATTGATACATAACAGATGTTGGAAGGTATCCTGGTCAAAGTACCTGACCGAAATCCGCGTAAGGTGGAAGTTGTTATCAATTGGTTGGAGAAACGAATTTTAGGGACAATGAAAAAAATATTGATAAGTAACAAATGAAAAGGGTGTCATTGAGATGATAGTAAAAGTCTAAGGGGATGGGGAAGGTTATCTAAGGATATGCAGGCAGACAATCCCAGAATTGAAAATATAGCCACACAAGGTGATGTAGAAATGCTTTTTGAGATAATTAAGATTTTTGTTAACAAGCTCTGAGCGAAAGAAAAAAGTGAAATATTTTTATTAGCTCGCGAGAACGCCACCCAGTCTGGGAAATCCCTTTCTTAGATCGTATCCAATTAGCGATCAACTGTTTGACAGATACCGCGTGTAAAAGAAACCGAGAGCGTCATTTCGGTCACGTACGAAAAAGGGCAGTTTCAGTTTTTGTTTTTTTTAAGCAAGGTGTCCCCCCCCAGAACAAAGCCACGGATTGTCCACGCCCGATTAAAGACGTCACGAAAGAAGGAGGAAAGATACCGACCAGAGCCTCATTGGCCGAAGGCGGTCACCTGATACATGAAGGAGGAGGAAAGACACCCGACCAGAGCCTCATTGGCCGAGGGCGGTCACGTGACGTGCGAGGGAGGAGGAAAGATGCCCGACTAGGACCCATTGGCCGAGAGCGGTCACATGACATACGAAGGAGCGGGGAAGCGGGTATGGAAAATCCCTAATCAGAAATAAGAAGGGTGGATACGTATTTAGGATTATCAAGAAAACCCTGGCGCCGACAGGCCCACCCCAGTTTTTGACTGCCTCAATAAAAGCGGGACCCCAACCGACAGAAATTAGTTGCAGTTTGCGCCGCGGACGGAGAGGGAGGTTGAGCTCGGACGGCGGGCCCGGTTCATTCGCCCCCTTGCGGGCAAGAAAGGCCGGTCCGTTTGGCCTAAGAAGAGAAGTTCGTCCAACCCAAGCCGAAGTGAATAAGCTCGTCCAACCGAAGCCGAAGAGAAGAAGTTAATTCGCGCACTGACGGCGGAGATGAGTGAACAATAATTCAGACTCTGAAGAGAGAGTTAGTTGCAGCCACGGACGGCGAGAGAGATCAGCCGTGAACGACAGGTAGAGATCTGCGCCCAGTGTCGAAACCAAACCACACCCCGAAATGCAAATTTCTAGAGAGCAGGCAACTCGAAGCCTTAAAGTTGTATGGTAGAAGTTTGGTGCCACGGTCCACAGAACGGGTCGGGGAGGTAGGAATAATCTTGTGTAACGAGCAAATAGATATAAAAAGTTGTTACCTTTTTTCTTCAATATTTTGACCTTGTGAGTTTTTATTTTTCTTGTATGTTATCACCCCCGTTGGACTCAGCTTGCATACGGCCCAATCCCTGTTTGATCCCGTCTGTCTAAGATCTAATCACAACGTGGGTAGACAGACCGGAGATCAGTGTAGTTTCCCTGGTAACCAGGCGTTGGAAGCGGGTTGGGAACGACGAGGCTGGTATTCATCTAGCCAAAGGGTTAGAACGTCACACTTGGAGCAGCGAGGAGCGAACAGCTGGCGTCGCGAACGGGATCGAACGACACAGTCGACGCTGCGACCAGGGGGGACGACGTCACACTCCCAGAGTTGGAACAAAACGGCATATGATTCAAAAGGTGTATTTATTTATTCTAGGATTACACAAGAACAGTTTCGTTCACGCATAGTAGGAACAAATCGGCATATGATTCAAAAATAGCATTTATTTATTCTAGGATTACACAAGAACATTCTCGTTCACGCAGCGTAGGAACAAAACGATATATGATTCAAAAGTAGTATTTATTTATTCTAGGATTACACAAGAACATTCTCGGTCACGCAGAGTAGAACAAAACGACATATGATTCAAAAGTAGCATTGATTTATTCTAGGATTACACAAGAACATTCTCGGTCACGCAGAGTAGAACAAAACGACATATGATTCAAAAGTAGCATTGATTTATTCTAGGATTACACAAGAACATTCTCGTTCACGCAGAGTAGAAACAAAACGGCATATGATTCAAAAGTAGCATTTATTTATTCTAGGATTACACAAGAGGGACCACAACAAATTGAGGTGTTTGGTTTTTTGTGATTTACTCCTATATTACAAATTACTCTCACGTATTAGCCTCCAAATATAGTCTTTCGTTTTTCCCTTATACGATCCTTGGCAGCGCCCTTCAAATTTCAGTATATCCTGGTGGAAGCGATAGCCTTGTACCTCTGTGTGTGCCCTCAATTTCCTCTCGAATTTATCAAGATGAGCGTCAAGGGTATGAACTCTGATGGACATTCCGCAGCCCATTTTGCCATAGTTCTTCACCAGGGTTTCAACAGGCTACTTTGTTTTCAGCCTTGTGATTCCCCAAAAACCCCGAACCACTGTGACAAAGCAGTTCTGCGCTCTTTTCTACGTCTTTGTTTGTTAGCTTCTTGGGGAATTCTTGCCCTCTATGATCTTCTTTATTTGTGATCTGACGAAGACACCGGCTTTGACTTTTGCTGTAGACAGATTAAGGAAGAAGTCTTGAAGGCTGCATACTTATCTAGATCTTGACAAATTGTTCATTAAGGCCCAATTTTAATTTCAGTGGAGGAAACTTGGTGCTAATGTATACTTCTTTGAGCTGCACCGTGTGAACCATGAGAAGAGATGGATATATTTTCCCGTTTAGAGGCACCACGGCTTTGAGGCTTCAAGATGAGCCGTCGATAAAGAGGCGCCTAACGCGGGAGATCTAGCCGATTCCAATTTCATTATGGCAGAAGCAAAGCCTACCTTGATTGTCTTGACTGTCTTGACTAAGCTTGAAAAACATTGGTGACGCTTTCTCTGACCTGCAACTTTCATCTAACAAATTCCATTGCTCGATGTCAAAAGCTCGGCATTGGACTTTGTGAGACCAAGATCTCTGATCAGGTCGTTGAGGTCTTTTTGGTTGGGTCAGCATGGGTTTCTCTCCTCAGCTTCGCCACTATGATCTGAATTAATTACTTAATATTCTTCTGAATTGCTGTTCTCTTCTGAAGACCTCTGTTCTCTCTTTGAAGGAGTCAGTACTGGAAGCTTAGGGCAGTGTGGCGCTGGGGCAATAGATGGCAGAGTGTCTAGATAGATGACAGCAGGCGTATTTGTCCCAGTTCGACGTCTGGTAGGGTCCACCATGTAGAAGACGCAATTGCTGGAATGGTCAGTTTTTCCCTCCAAACTCATGGGATTGCGAACTTCATGACTTTATTGCCCCCCTCTACACCGCCTTGCAAAAGATAAAAATAAAGGTATGAGTATAAAAATACAAATATATTTCACCCAGTGTTATTGAAAATTCTGAAATCTTCATTTTTGATTCTTGTAAATTTCTAAAAATCGTGCACTGAATATATAAAATTCTTACTTTGAATCCCAATTAATGTAGTAAATACCACAAAAATACAGAATCTTGAATGCTAAACATTTCTAATATTCCATATTTTTATGACTCTTGCCAGTGATCCAGTATAGAAATAATCCATGATGCTGTGGACACTAATGCACGTTTGTTGAAATATATTTAATACATATTTTTCAATAACACTAAAAAATAAAAGAGTAGATCTTTTTTTTTTGAATTCTCAAACTTTCACACTTAAAAATTCCATTATCCAAACAAACAAAACTTTCCATCTTACTTTCTAGAGTTCTTTTGCAGACTTCGCAGGTGAAATGAGGTGTCCTGCATTTGTCTTGGCCACCGACAGGAATATCGAAATATACATTGTAGGTCTTACACATTTTAGCAGATCTTGTTACAGAGTAAGGTCGCCACCGACCTTACTCTGCAAAATGCACCTGCGGGATGCTTACAACCCCTCGATGCCATCTGTGACGAATGTCTATATCAACATCGACTTGTCTGAACTTGAACTGCTAGAACTAAGCCAATCTGTTGAGCTTAGGTACCCTGTATTTATACTGTCATCTATCTTTCCATAACGTTCTAGAAATTCTTTAAACTTTTAGAATTTTCTCGATGACTTATTGAAGCTTCTAGAGAATTCTAAATTTTTTCTTTCCGCAACTCAGCATTGAATTTGCCTGGAATGTCATTAAAAATATGTCAGTTTCAAAACATCGATGTCCAGATCAAAGAAGCAAAGTTTGAAGAGAATAATAATCATTTTCTTTCTATTCTCAACAAAAGCAATTAGGAAATAATAGGTCTTGATCAAAGACAATCAGAGCCAAAATTTGTTACATAATGTTATTAAAACAACTAAGAGGATTAATCACTCATAATTTGATTTACGTCCCCACCCACTACAGATGGGACAAGAAATATATAAGCAAATACACATTGATAAGTATGATATGGCTTTGTTATATAGTTAAATTCTAAGAAAACCTAAAGAGCTGAATTTAGATCTGTTACGAGTAATCCCCAAATGCATTAAAATTCAATAAAACGATGCTAGGCTTCACTCAGCAAAAAGTCATTAACTGCAAAATTGTTCATCATGAGAGTATTATTTATAAATGTACCTGTTGAATAAAGGCTAGAGACACTAGTCTGATTAATTATGACGTTCTTTATTGACTGTCCTATGAAAAATATCAACATAAATGGAACCAGCAAGTGTTGACAGGCCGTAAAAATCAACTAAACTAACCAAAATGATCTATGGAGAGGTTAATCTAGGAATTTCAACTTCAAATTTATCAATCGTTGAATTAACTCCCTTGTTTAAGATAGGGTTGGTTTATTTGTTAAAAAGATTCCCCATCTTAAATTCCTCACCATATTTGGAAAATTTTAGATGTAACCTTGAAATTTATTCAACTCTTTATCTATACAGCAGTCTTTCAGCAATGCATGATGACAACGTTTAAACATATTAGCAAAGAATGCAGTAAGTTCCAAATGGATTCTCCGTGAAATTACAGAAATGAATATTGATTGACACTTTCGCTTCTTGTTAAGCAAATAAAGATAAATGAAAAATGGAATTATTCCAACAATCTAAAAAGACAATCAAAAAGAACATTCACAATTTCAAAAGAAATCTATTGAGTAATGAAGTCTTTACAGATTCAAAGATAATTATCTCTTACGAACTGTTGAAAACTGAAGAAAACTGTCACTGCGAATCACCGCAGTAAGTTAATTGTTGGCTTTAATGACGTACACGCATTTGGGGGCCGTCGTCTCTTACCCGGCTGACCTGCCGGCAAACGCTGGCAAGCTGGACGACAATGGTGGACAAGAAAGTTAAGTGGCATGACAACGCCGTCTATATATTGTATATCGAATGATTATTTTCAAAATGCTCCTTTGTACTTCCCGATTCAGAAAACCAAATGTTTAATGTTGCCGTAAAGCAAGTTAGCTATCTATCTACGTTAGAACACTCACTATATACGCACATTAACTATCAATTAGTCACTGACAGTAATAATTAGGTACTACAGTATGTTGTTAATGAAAAACAAGCTATTAGATATTACTAAAAACAGAAATGCAAACTTTCACAGATAGTAGTTTATTTCAGAATAATAATGATGAAATTAAACGTATCCATCCAGGAATGAATCAGCATTTATTGGCCATACATTTCACGTTAGACACGGTATTCATTGACCATACATTTTACGTTAGACACGGTATTCATTGACTATACATTTCACGTTAGATACGGTATTCATTGACTATACATTTCACGTTAGATACGGTATTCATTGACCATACATTTCACGTTAGACACGGTATTCATTGACCATACAGCTCGTGTTTCACTCGGTATTCATTGACCGTGCATTTCATGTTATACTCGGTATTTATTGACCATACAGTTCGTGTTAACCTCGGCATTCATTGACCGTGGAGTTTCTGTTAGACGCGGTTGAAATTTATAGTCTTTTCATTAAAAATGAAATTTTATAAAATCTTTTTATCAAAAAAACGTTTTTCAGGAAATTAGATTTCTGAAGTTTATGAATTTTTACCGCTCTTTCTGATATCTAAAGGGGTTTTCTGTTTGCTGTTATTTCAATTAATAAGGTTAAATGTTGAACATAAGACGCGCAGCGATACCATTCACACCATATAACCAGACAAGTCAGACAGTTCTTATAGAATATAACAAGTTCTTCAACAAGTGGCGTAAGGTAAGAAAAAAAACTATAGAAAACACATTGATAAAAATGCTATGAATTTATGTGAATAAAACATTTTTTTAAATGATACTGAATATTTTCGCATCTACCTAATACTATAGTTGACTGCTCTTAAATGTTAACCCTTATTATGTTACTTAATGCTGAATTACGGATGGCGTACCTAATAAGTATCGAACTCGCTATTCAGGAGCAACAGAGAAGCAAATTAGCCACGCAAAGCATTAATCCACATCAACGGCGCTTTCAAAAAAGGTATATATGTGTATGTGAATTTGTAGGTAGATCAATGAGTCCGTAAAAAAAACTATTAATTTTATATATTAAATAACATATTTTACATATTAAATATTCCCTTTATGACGATACCTCATTTTTATGACGATTTCACATTACTTTTAATTCAGTAGTAGATCCAAATTCAGGTAACTATGTGTTAGGCTGGGCAAGTATTAATGTAGCCTTACATATATATATATATATATATATATATATATATATATATATATATATATATATATATATATATATATATATATATATATGAGACCACTCGTTGCATCTCCTTTTTAATGGAGCGTAATTATGTTCTGTTCAATATATACAAATTAATAAAACCATTTTTATTTGCTATCGACTGCTATTTCCAAATTTTTGTGGAAAACTTTTCATAAGGTTATTTCTGTGTATCAATGTGTTCTTAAGCAAAACCTCTAATGACACACAGAATGACTAAGACTTCTGGCCTAATGCACGAATGAACAGAGGGTGCCCAACGCTAACTTCGTCTCCTGTAAGAATCCAATGCGAACAGGATCTGTGTCAGGATGTGACTCCTCGCTCTCTCTCTCTCTCTCACTCTTCCCATCTACTAATGAGACTTGGCACTGTTCGATGCCGTTGTTTTCTGCCACCGTCCAATCAAACAGGAATGCTTGTTCAACCGGAAATAGATGAGCATGTGCTGTTTTTGCCCCCGGATACAACAAAGATGGTAAGGGGTGGTGAACAACAACGAACATGAGCCAACTCAAAAGAAATATTTTAAGAAATAACTTTTTTATGGATTCTACTGGAGCAATATTACTCTTATTATTACCATTATCATTATTATTATTGCCGCTGTTGTCGTAATCATCAAAAATCGCCAAAGAATAATAGCAATAATAAAATTAATTTTGTTTGTGCACCTTTAGCTGCGACTGCTTACGCTTTCAAAATTGTACATTATATATTTTAGATGTTTAGACATGCTGCCAAGTATTATATCATATTTTAAGTCCATACTGTTATTATACCGTTTTCACGTGCTAATTTTAAATAATAGACTGGAACTACATTTTCTGGCATTTTTAAGTTCAAAGAAAGTATTTATATATTTTTATATTGATTTATTCAGCCACATACGTGCCATTTTGTTTTAATGCCTTTAGCCTTCTTTGAGGTAGCTTTATGATTCCATCCTCCAAGAAATTTTCATCTTTCTGGGTTTTTTATAGGCTTCTAGATTATCCAGCCTATTAAGATAATTTTGTATTGATCGAAGTAAGTGGTAATATGAAGGTGCGGTGTCAGGTAAGTGTGGCTAGTGTTGTAAGACACTCCAACAACGTTTTGCCAATTTCTGGTGAATCTTCAAATAGACGTGAGGTCAGACATAGTCCTGATCGATGGCGACATCCTTCATATTGGAAATTCCGGGCACTTTCCATTGATCTCTGCTTTTTAATAGATAAAATTCAATATCTGTCTGAATTCAACGTTTGATTTTATAGAAGGTGGTCGTGCAATCCAGCATCACCTTTTTCGGATGCAGGCTGACTTTTGGAGAGGTTAGCAGTGGCTCATTTCGTTATCTCTGGACATTTTTCGTTCCACATTATTGTAAACAATCCATTTTCCATCGTCTATGATTGTTATTTTCAAACATTCTTCCTTTTGTTGTGTTTGAGGAGAGAATCGCAAATGGAAATACAGTCAATTTTCTTTCCATTAAATCGTGAGCCACCTAAATATCATAGCATTCATGTATCCAAGTGTTTTCAAATGCCTTATTATGCTTATATGTCATATGTTGATGTGGCATTGTAGTGGCTTACCAAGAAAGGAAAGAATGTAATTTTGTCAAAATTGAAACAATAAATTCCACGTACGTGACAGCTTTTTGTCATCTTCAATTCAGAATTGGCGCACCCGTCTTAAAAGACAAAGGAAGTAACTCAATTGTATTTTGAATTACCGTCCTTAATAGGGGAAGGAAATTAACTTCCCCAAACAGTCATTAAATCAAGTCGCGTGTGAAACGAAATCACCTGTTCAAACGCTACCAGTCAAAATCACAACGCAATTTTGTTATTAATATTAATGTAACAAATAACGGGAAATATTTATGTATGGATCGGCGCTTTTGCCTTAGATCTGTTGTAGTATCAGTGCAGTTTGCCTCGGATCAAAGTGTTACTCTTCGATTCTCTGTCTAGGATCCATGTAGCATGTGTGTACTCTGTCTTGGATCAAATTTTCACTTGTCAATCCTCTACCTTGGATCGGTTCAATACCAGTGCGCTTTGTGTCGGATCAAAGTTACTCTAGCCCGAGCTTTTGTCTAGGATCCGTGTAGCATCTGTGCACTTTGATTCTGATCAAAGTGTCACTCCAAGAGCTTCTGTCCAGGGTCCGTGTAGTATCTGTGCGTTTTGACTCTGATCGATGTATTTTTCCTCGATTCTCTGTCTGGAATCAGCTTATCATATGTGCACTTTGTCTTGGATTAAATTTCCATTCGTTGATCATCTAACTAGGATCAATTCAATATTGGTGTGCTTTGTGTTGGATCAACGTGTCACTCACGGAACTTCTGTCTAGGATTCGCTTAGTTTGTGTGCGCTTTGATTCAAATTAAAATGTCACTCCTCGAGCTTCAGTCTTGGATCCGTGTGGTATCTGTTCGATTTTGAACGTCATTCCAAGATCAAAATAGTCTCTTAAGGAAGATACTATATTTTCTAAGATCAGAGCCCGCATATAATAAACGGATCATTTGCTATATGCATACTTTATTTTGGATCTAAGTATCACCCGCCGATCTACTATCTAGGGTCGGTTTAATAGCTGTGCTTTTTCTCGGATCAAATTGTCCCTCTCCAAACCTCTGTCTAGTGCCAAAATATCCTATCTGTATAGTATTTGTCCGCTTTGTCTCGGATCAAAATGTCTAACCCTGAACTTCATTTCAAAATCTATGTAGCATCTTCTGTGCATTCTTTCTAATAACAAGTACGACTAGTTATTCCTGTCTAAGATCAGTGCAGTATCTGTGTGTTCAAATCAGTATAGTCTTTATGCAATGTGTTTAAAATCAAATTCCATATGATTCGTTTAGTATATCTGCGTTATGTCTAGGATTGAATTGTTTCTTGCTGAGTATCTGTCTAGGCTTCTTGTAATATTTATGCCTTCTTTCTAAGATCAAGGTGCCATTCGCTGGTATGTCTAGGTTTCTTATAAACATGTTCACGTTCTAAGATCCAAGTGTCACTAGTCTATTCTTTTTTAATGATCTGTTTAGTATCTGTGCACTCTGCCTTGGCTGAAAGTGGCACTCGACGATACAGTCTATAATCAGTGTATTATTTCGTGTTCTGTATTTGAAAGTTAGATTTATCATACTGCTGAAACAAAAAACAGCAGGCGTTTGTGCATGTCATTTGATTTCATGTCAAAAAATCTAATTAGAAAAGAAATCAATTCTTATTTTTTATATACCTATTTGCTTCATTTACGGACAAAAATATATAAAATAATGAAGTAATATTTTTGCTAATATTAATATTATTGTAATCCGAATGTTTTTTTTTTTTTTTTTGTTTTTTTCTTTTAAGCATTTCACCCCAAGGAAGGTGGGTGTCCCACTAGCACGCAAAGGATTACAAAGAGTTGGAGCAAAGAGTAAAGAGGCGTGATATAGAAATGGATGAAGAGAAAGGCGGGGAATTAGATCAACGTATCTGAAGAAGTCGATTGACATTGCATTTAAATATTTGAAGATTGTAGTTAACAGCGAAGCAAGTAATTGAAAAGGAGTTCCACACATGGGAAGTGCGAGACATGAATTATTGCCTTTTATTCTTTTCTTATGATAATATATGTTGTTTTTCTCGTAAATCTCATAGTTTATTATCATTAACTAGAAACATTCGTGAAAATTTCATGGTTTTCCTATTTTAATTTTCCGATGAATCTTAATTTTTAAGTTAATGATTAAATAGGCTCATGGCGAGTCCTACAAGAATAAAGTTTTCATATAAATCCCCCCGCTATCGCATCGTTAAACATTTGTGTTTAACAAATTTAATAAAATGTTCAATAACAATCATAAATATGAATGCTCGTGGTTATTTTTAAGAAGTAAGAGAGTAAAAATAAAAAAAAATTGAAATTGAAAACTTTTTCCATTAACTGGAACAGACGTTAAACACTTCTATCTTTCTTTCTCTTTCTTTCTTTTCTCACTGAAACCAAATAGCGTTTCTGATATGTCTTTCCCATCTTTCCACGGAATAGGGCATTATTTAGGTATTGGAAGGGCGTATCGGCCGTGCTAACTAAAACAGGAACAAGCTAAATTATAATATAATTATTGTTACTTAAAGTATTATTATCATTATTATTATTATTCTCTATGTTTTCATACCAATAGTACATCGCATTTTCTTATATTTCAAGTCCTTGATGTAACACGATATTTTTAGTGTTATTCCACATTTTTCTTTGTCATCTCTGTTCAGCGTCATTAGGTTATTTGAAATTCTACAGCGCCCGTGCTCTTGAACAGTCACATTTGGTTGTCCAATGTTGAAGAAATTCCGCCGTATCAAAAGTTTGCCTGTGTTCTTTATTTATCGCCATAGAATAAAACACTCTAAAGTGAATCCTTTCCAGCATGAAGAGAATGGTGAAATACAGAGTCCCAATTTTGATTCCGAGAATAGATACTCCTGATTGAAAGCCACAGATTACTGATATTGCCACACTCTTTTTATGCAATTTCAATAACTTCATACATTACAAAGTCTTTGACTGATGGAGAGATAGCGGAGAGACGTCTTAATAACACCAATATTTAAGTTTAGACGATGTGATATCACGTTTGATTATCACATAGAGCACTGGCGAATGATATATATCCAAGTTACAGAAAGTGTTGCGTCAGTGGAAATTATTATAATTTTATGCCTCCTAGTCAAATTGTCCCACAAACAAGATTTGACGGACTCATGTGAGTCCGGGTAAAAAAAATATATAAACACGGGATTCAAACAACGAACAATTAATAAATGTATTAATAAGACATGTTATAGAATGATAAAGGAAAAAACGAATTTGAAGTTATGGAGAATCCAGCCTGTCTCTGAAGTACTTACATATCTCGTGTCAATCGGAGAGAAACGTGTCTCGCCGCTTCGAAAATCAAAGGGAAACGAGGAAGAGCCTTTCAAATATCGCGCAGCCTGTGATTATCGGCAGTGGAACGGTAATCCGACAAATCCATCTTGAAAACTCTCCTTTATTTAGATTTCAGCAACCAGAAAATGTTATCTTTTAAAACGTCAGCAACCAGAGAAAAACTAAGAAAATAACTAACTTCAAATTGCTTCCAGAAGTATACTTTTACCATTAAATAAGCTTTAGGCATTGGCACCCCTCTGACTTAATTTGAACGAAGCAGCAAGGTGCGTATTGAACTGCAGAGCTCGTTCAATAACTTGTTGTCCTTGATAGTACGCTCATTTTACAACTGGTAAGCGCAGTGCTTAACGATAAATTGTATATTTAGACAGCCGCCATATAATTTCTGCTAAAAAAAACGTATCTTCATAATATAAATAATTTTATTCCCTCGCCTTTTTACGTCAATACATGCTTCACTGTTTCATTCCAATAACGCATGACCATAGCCTTGTACATGCATTTGAAAATATATGTACTGCTTTTAATTGCATTGCAGAATTCAAGGTTTATATGAGTCTGATAGTATTCAAAAGTATTTGCTGAAAGTTAATTCATTTTGGCAGCAATTCAATGTTTCTTTTAAAAATATGACTCCTCCACAATATGGATATAAAATCTTCATATCGTCCTTACTGTAGAGCTATGTCATTCTCTGGAATTCCAAAATATCGTTGCTTTCTTGGTTTTTCGTCTATAATTATATTTTGTTCTCTTTCAGTATATTCTGTTTTTTCAGTCGTACAGGTATATTTCACAAATAATTTATATACTGAGCCTCATTCATATTGTGTCTCCTGTTTTTTGCTAATATGATAACGACAGACTCCTTTTTCTTCTTCCTTCATATTGTCTCTTCTCTCTTATTCTCTGTTTCTATTCCTCTTTCTTTTCACTTACTTTTATTTTTTCTTAACCTGTTCTTTATCTCTTCCCAAGATTTAATATAATATTTGGCACTGTCAGAGTCTACTGAAGGCAAAAAACTCAGAGAAAAGGAATGGTTGATGATCTAGTTCAGTTGTTTATTTCTACTAGGCAGCGAATTTGGTCACTACCCATACTTGTGTCAGGACTAAGTTCAGTAAATAACTTCGAGAAGCAGAAATCCTTCTAATTCGTAGACGTGTCGTTTGGAATATTTGTCATACCGTTGAATAATGCCTTATTTCTAAGTCCGCATTCAACTGACATCAATTAAGTTTCGAAACCGTATAAGTTTGAAACGCGCTAACATAAAAAATATTGATTGCTTTAACGAATTCTGTTTTATTTTTCTTATTAGAGAAACTTTTAAGAAATCAATAATTTTGAAATTCCTTTTGGAGTTTTAAGCTTCAGGCTTCAGTCACTTACTTTCTCCCTCTCTTTCTCATTAATATTACTTTTCCTTCCTTTCTTTTGTCTTTCTTATTTTCCTTTTTTCCTCACTCCTTTCCCCTTTATTTTCTAGTTATAGCAAAACTAATGATCTTAATATCTAATCCAGTGTTTCAGATAAATGGCAACAAAAGAACGACGCTGGTTAGACAAAATGTAGAAAACACACACACACACACACACACACACACACACACACACACACACATATATATATACATATACATATATATATATATATATATATATATATATATATATATATATATATATATAAACGTTTTAATACACTAGCCTATCGTTTTGCAGGACGATTCTGAGTGGAGAAGTATCTATGTGTGCAGGTGATTGAGATTTTAATTATTGGTAATGTGGAGGGTTATTATGTTAAATTTAGAAGTGACCCAACGAACAGTTTGGAAAGAATGTAACTTCAATCAGAAAAAAAGGATGGTTCCAGCAAGAATACAATTATATGACTGCGAGTGATGACAGATTTTTAAAAACTAGTGCTTATAAATAATCAACCAACCTTTGTCATCCTAAATTCATTTTGAAAATCAGACTATTTTCAACAAGTGTAATTTGATAATATTTCTTCAGTTATCACCACTGGCATGGCAATGTTCTTGCGTGTGTGTGTGTGTGTGTGTGTGTGTGTGTGTGTGTGTGTGTCTGTGTGTGTGTGTTTGTGCGCGTGTGTGTGTGCGTGTGTGTCTTTATGAACCACGTTTTGACACTTTTTCTTTATGCTATCTAATTCCTTACTTATTATACGTCTCTCTAAGATTTGGGAATATTTCTATTTTGCTCTCTTTCCTATGCATTTTAAGCGCCAAACGAAGATTTCAGTAGTAAACCACATTCCGGCCATTGAAATGCATTATTTGTTCACGTCAATGATTCATGCGTTATTTTCATGTCTTCTATTATTCTATAGGAATTAATATGCGACTTGGATATTGAATCTAAGATGAAGATGCAAAGAATGTATAATTCATGAGCTGTTTTCTTTTATATAGATTTTTATTGTTATTAAGCTCGTTAGAAATGTTAATATGTATTGAACATCAAGCCAAAACACAAAAGAGCAGAGTTTGAAATTGCAATTGCAAATGTCAAAGAGATCGTCAGTCAAGGATGTTTTAACGAAACATGGAAAATAAACAAAACAAATGTAACATGAAATAATATAACCAGAAAAATATGACTTATATATCAATAAAATAAAGAATTTAGAAAGGTCACTCACACAAACCCACGCACATGCTCACACGCATGCACATGCACGCACATGCACGCACGCACACACACGCGCACACACATAGACACACTCACACATATATACACACAGGGTGAGATGGATAAATTGTCGTCTAAATTACGCAAAACCATTCATTTACCAAAATTACACAAAAATATCTTGAAATATGAAAGCGTAGATTTATTTGATAAAATTGCCATTGGCATAAAACACGGTCTCCAGACGACTTCGGAATCTCCTGCAACTCTTTTGGACAGTCTCCTTGTATAATTTGGTGAATGCTGCCATAATGGTCTTGCGCCCCACATATAATAATCAAGGAGGTTGCAGTCTGGGGAGTTAGGTGGCTGGAAGTAACGGGTGATGTGGTCGCAGAAATTATCAAACAGCCATGAATGTGATACAGAATCTGGGCGCCAAACATATGTTCTTCCAACAGCCACTCGATTGACCCAGCGTAGCACTACCTCCTTAATTCACTTCATATAGACCTCCGAGTTGAGCCTGAAGCTCTGTGGAAAGATGAATGGAGGTATAACGCTGCTATAACTAGGGATCACTCCAAACACCTTAGTAATCGCCATTAAACTCATCCAACTTTTCCGAATCCTCTACACTGTCCTCAGATTGACACCCCAAAAATCTGAAATGTTCGTATTGGAGCTTCCGACGCGAATGGCAAGCGATACAGAATGCTATTTTCAAATTTCTGGCGAAGTGAATTGCATAATGATGGCTTTTTGTTCTCACAAACGGTGCCTAACTTAGCAATCAACAAAGTCAAAAACAAACAATGCGTGAAATTAAAAATTTTAAATGGTGACAATTTACCCATTGCACCATATATATATATATATATATATATATATATATATATATATATATATATATATAGTATTAAAAATAACAAAGAAAAAAAAAATAAAAAAAGAAATTAAATTTTAAAATATCAGTGTGTATTACATAGAAGACATTTTTCCAGAAGTTCGTAACTAAAAATAAAGAGTATATATTATATAAGAGTGCATAATGTACAAGAATAATTAAGTATACAATTGTATAAATATATAAAGATAAACTCCACAGACAAATCCACTCATATATATATATATATATATATATATATATATATATATATATATATATATATATATATATATATATATATAAGTCAGGATGTGTGTGTGTTTATGTGTGTAACGAATGCACAGCTGCAATTTTCGACGAATTTGCACCAAAATTTGCATGCACATGCTCCAAGTTAGCGGGTAGGCCAAGACCGACGCCGCATTTCCCAACTCCCATCGATAGTGGAAATAATCGATTTTTTCATGCTTCTACGCCAGTTTTCATGTAGTTTGCGGCCATTTTCTACTGGCCAAAGTGAGAGCCTATACCCGGCTGCCACAAATAGGCAGGAAGATTCTATTGGCCAGCGTGAGAGCCAACAGCTGACTGACACGAATGTTAACTAGCAAAAAGTATGCAAAAAAATTGATAGCTGCATTCGTCACAAGTGGGAAAAAATTTACATCTGCATGAAACTTTACACCAATTGGCTCATTCGCTTGCTTAAACTCAACGTTGATTTTGATTCCGCAGAAATGGGTTGGGTGTGTATTTGTTTGTAAGTATTTGTTGTTAACATTCTTTTTTCATTCGGTTTTTCCAGTTACGAGTTCTTTTTAAAGCTCATCGTTTTCTGTTCATTTTGTTTAGTTCTTTTTTTGAATCAAGCACGGGCAACGCCGGGCCATATATATATATATATATATATATATATATATAATCGAATATTTTCAATATCTACTTCGATATCGTCGCGTCACATAAGAGACCCACAAACCATGAGAACCATTATAATACTTATGAAATATTTGATACAATAATTTATATCTATATATATGTGTGTGTGTGTGTGTGTGTGTGTGTGTGTGTACGCGAGCGCGTGTGTGCGAGTTACTTGGTGTATTTATCGGAGAAATGTCGGATAACGAACACTGATAGATATACAGTGATTTCCACATCTACCCACGCTCTGTGTGTGTGCGTATATATATATATATATATATATATATATATATATATATATATATATATGATTGATGTTATCTTCAGTATCCCGACTATGCATGCGCGTACATGCATTTTTATACTGCATATAATGCAGGCTTGTATTCATATAAGTAGATATAAGGCCCTATCAACATATGCAAATACTACTGTAGAAACATATTTGCACATAACACTCTAATTTTAGATGTACATATATGATCATATTTATGTAAATTCTAGAACATTTTGATTCAGAAAAAACTGTACCGAATACTAAAAGCGATTAACAAAAACACATACAAAAAGCAAAAAGGAAATTGTTAGGAAAAAAGAACTCACGTCAGTTGCGAGTTTTAAACCTACGAAGGAAACAGATGTGGATTAGCTGGGAAAAAAAGGCGAACAAGTGGAGAAAATATCAAAATATAATGAAAAAAAAATTAAATAAAGAAAGTTACGCAAGAAAGAACTAAAAGGAATGATGAAGAAATTCGTTTTATATTATTCAACTATTTTCAGACTAAAACATTGTGAGGGTAAAGAATGACAGCGAATAGCGACTGCTTGAAGGAAGCTTGTTCATTGGTTTCAGTGAGAGCGGAATTTGTCAGCAAGGGAGTTTAGAAGTGAATTTTTTTTATTCACGCTTACAAACCCACATTTCGCAACCAAATGTTCCTACTGTCAATTTTTCCTCCGCCATGGGAAAATAATTTCCGTGTCTGCACCTTACATAGTGATCTTCTCTTTTTTTACTTATTAATCAGTTTATTCTTGATCGCTTAATACACTTTTATTACTATAGAACTAGAAAGAAAGAAAGAAAGAAAGAAAGAAAGAAAGAAAGAAAGAAAGAAAGAAAGAAAAAAAGAAGAGGATTTACTAAGGCCTCCTGGCGCCCTCGGCTTAATGGATTGACACTGAATTCATTGTTTGTGAGGTTTGTAATGAAAAGAAAACATGGCGGATATCATTATCTTGTATAACATTGGATAAAGCTACTGGAAAATATTAAACAAACTGATAAAGGTCTGATGGTTGTTTTAATCTGCAAAATCTATCAACGATCACATCTTAAATATCATGCTCATCTATAGAGAACAAGTTTAAAAAAAAAGTTTACAAATACTTATACATGGACAGACACACAAACTCGCACTATCCCTCACGCACACGCGCGCACACACACACTCACTTGTCCGCTCTTTTCTTTTTAGTTTTTTTCTAATTTTTGAATGAATTGTTCTACATCCAATTCATAATTTTGGATAAACAATGTAAATGATTTTTTTTTTTTCGGTTTGAAGTTATTGTATGTGCGTAAGAGGAGGAAGCAAGAAGTGCAGTTTATGAAGACATGTCGGAAAAATAACGGTTAATTAGACTTGAACAGGTTAAGATATTACTAATCATGGAAGCATTCCTTCGGGAGTCTGTTCCAGAAAGTAACGGTTCTTGGAAAGAACCTGTCCGAGTGGAACTTACTTTTTACTAATGAAATACGAAGGGAAAGAGAGTAGTTCGCCTTAGTGTATATATCATCTTAGCTGTCAAGGTTAGAGTTGGTTGCACTAAGGAATTATTTAGTCAGAACATTTTCCAAGGAAATGGCGATAGAGTAGCGAGATGTCTGCAATGTTTCGTCTGTAGGTAAGGGACCGTATGACGGATCGAGAACTTTCGACCTTCTCAGTAATTATGAAGAAATGAATGTTGACAGTATGGTAGACATTGTACTGATAGCTAAATCCTGGTATTTTTTTTTTTTTTTTTGAACGCTGTCATACAATTTAATTCAAATATACGCGTATGCAAACCAAAAGATGAACAAAATCACCTGATACGCTCCACGTGTACATTGACAGCAGCTCGATTAAGATATATATATATATATATATATATATATATATATATATATATATATATATATATATATATATATATATATGCGTGCGTGTTGCTTGTATTTTTTTTTACCTAAAAGGTGTTTAGTTTTATAATAATTTATTATTATTTTAAAACGGTTTTGACAAAAGGAAAACTTATTTTTACTCACGCGTTTTGTCCTGTGATGGTAAATGATATATTTATTTATATTGTCTTTTCATGGATATATTTTGTTTTATCTGAAACTTTACACGCAATTCTCGTCAGGTTAGAATTCAGTTTTCCTTTTCTTAAAATGTCTGCGTCTCAAGTTTAATAGATCTCACTCTGCCTTACTATTTAAGCCCATAACTGAAGAAATATTTTTCATGCCTTTTCAGTGACCAAGCGGGAAGTGAACGAAATTGAATCGACCGGAAGCTGAATTTGGTTCGGAGATTCTACACAGGATGCATAACATCTAAAACAAGAAAAGATACTACAAACATGGAACAAATATAGCAGAGAGCTTTTACATGGCACTAGAGCAGAGAAACCAAGAATACATAAAAACATGTAAAGACATGTAGCATTAAAATCTGTGGCAGGATCGGTACTGGCCAAGATTAACAATGTCGAAGAAGCATCAGACATACTGTGAGCATTCGTTGATTTCGAAATTGATAAGGTTGCCGAAATAATAAATGAAATATATAACATTAGTGAAATACTGGAAGGTATCAGTAGATTTATCTTCATAGATATATACGAACTTTCAGCACCCACTCAATTATATATATATATATATATATATATATATATATATATATATATATATATATATATGTTCATCCACCAGTTCTAACATTCATGGCTATAACTCGCCATGACACTCACATTGTAACAAACCACCCTCATTCCCTCCGTATTCCATAAGTTCCAATCGAGTATATTCTTCCTTCGAAACACTGCTGTGTGGGACCGATTCCTAAGAGGATATTTCCTCAATCAAAACAATTTTAACATGCTCAAGTCTGGGGTTAACCATTATCTTCCCCACCTAAACAGTGCCTTTTATTCTGTAATACTCTATCTCAAGTGTCCCCGCGCCTTCTGCAGGTTAAACTATACTGTGAAAAAAAAATTATTGCCGATAGACGTTTGTTGTTTATTTCCCCATAAAAAGCAACAATAAATAGATACTAACCAGCAATAACTTCTTTAAACATGTCGTTCAAAACTTTGTCATAACGAAATTTTGCAAAACATAACATATTACCCTGATATATATATATATTTTTTTTAAGCATTTCTGTTCAACCAAGGCAGGATAGCCACTAGCATGCGAGGTGGGGGTACAGAGAGTGAAAATGAGGGAAAGGACTGTCTATAGAGGGGAATGAGGAAAGGATAAAAGAACGGGTATCAAGGCAATAGATGGCGATTGACTTTGCATTTAAATTTGTGAAGATTATAGTCATCGGGGAAGGAAGTAAAAGGAAGCTAGTTCCAGTCGGGAAGGGCGAGAAAAGAAACTTTTGGAGTAGAAGTGGTGCTTGCATTTAACTATTTCAACAGTAAAAGCGTGGGAGCTAGATGCTAATCTAGTAGCACGCTTAAATTCAGCCAGGGAAAAATACTTGTCAGAGTGGCAGAGAGAAGCCACGCCACGTCGGTAAGAAAGTGACTGAAGTCAAGATGCCAGGTCAGAATCGATTGCAGATCCTTCATTCGATTTTGTCGAGAACCTCGAGATGAACAGGAAGGTCACCAGACCATATATGACAACAGTATTCAATGCATGGACGAATGGCCGATTTGTAGATGTGTAAGATGGGCTCTGACGAAAAAAGCTTTCTAGCACGACGCAGTCAAACGACATTCCTTGCAGAAGATGCAGCTATTGAATTAATATATTTGTTCTACCACAAGTCATTGGAAAACGTCAAGCCAAGAAGGCACAGTGAGACACTATCACGGAGTCGAGCATCAACCATGCTGAAGAAGGGCAGGGAAGTCTTTTGGTGGCGGTTAAATGAGAGCAGTTTAGATTTGGAGGCATAAAAGTTCAAAAGCCATTTACTACCCCAGTTACCCACTCATTGGAGATCCTTTTCAAGGGTAGCGGCCAGGTTAACTTTATCAGTGCTGCCGTGTTTATTATTGAGACAAGAGTAAATGGTACTGTCGTCTGCATAGATGCAACTTGAGAACTGATCGCATCAGGGAGATCATTGCTGAAGAAACAGTGTAGGACCCAGAATAGAGCCTTGGGGAACTCCTGCGTTGGTATGGAAGGAACTAGAAGAGAACCCGTTCAGGACGACCTTCATTTCACAATTTGAGAGGAATGATTGGATTAAACCAAATAATCGTTTTGCCCCCAAACTTACGTAGAAGACCAGCATGCCAAACACTGTGAAACGCATTCGATATATCTAGCGCTACAGCTCGGGTTTCGCCATTGTTATCAGGAGCTTGATATACATATTCAGTTATGGTTGTAAGCACATCAGCGGTAGACCGGGCAAAACGGAATCCATATTGTTTGTCAGAATATATATATATATATATATATATATATATATATATATATATATATTTTAAGTTATGAAGAGTTTGGTAAACCGAATTGGTAATTCCAGAGAGGATGAAATCCTGAGAGCTCAATGTGAAGAATAGAGCCAATATTTAATGAACAACAGACACTTTAAGGTACCATATGGTACCTTAAAGTGTCTGTTGTTCATTAAATATATATATATATATATGTGTGTGTGTGTGTGTGTGTGTGTGTGTGTGTGTGTGTGTGTGTGACGTTAAAGACGACTGGCAAGCTTTTTTATTTATTTTTTCTTGCGTTCGTACAAGTGTTTTTTTTTAAGTGTGTAAAAACTCTCTCAATAACATCAACTATGAACATGACCACTGTGTGCTGATGGTGTTCGGAAAATAAAACATTCTTATAACTTTAAACACATACATTAAAAACACACATTTAGCTAAAAAAAAAAAAAAAAAAGTCACCCTTGATAATGGCTAAAAGAATAGCCGAAAGCGCTTGGCCATGCAGAACTTTCAGGCAGTTTTTACACACTTGGTGCCCAAAAAAGAAAACACATGTACGAACACAAGAAAAATTACCTAAAGCTTAAAGGCACTACCTTCCAGTCGTCTTTAACGAAACATGTATAAATGAGAGATTGCTGCAAAAAAATAACGTTTAAGCAATAGATAGATAGATAGATAGATAGATAGATAATATAGCTTTAGGGTATGCTATATTTTTGAGTAAAAGTGCACATTATCAGAGATAAAGTGAGTCAACACAGTGTGAAGTTTAAGCTTAAGCATGAAACAGACTCACTGTTGACCTCAGTATACACTCATATATATATATATATATATATATATATATATATATATATATATATATATATATATATATACTTCCATATGCATGCTAGATATTTATTGAAGCACAATTTATTGTGTCTCACAAGTTATTTCTCTACATACATACCTCTATATTTGTAACTTTGTGTTTATCTATATATGTATACATGTATATCTATGCGTATCTGTGAATTAGGAGGTCTGTCTAACGACTCAACAAAAGATATTGTAAAGGAGAAGTGCATATTAAAAGGGGTAATAATTTTCTTTTTATTGTCGCAAATGCATCCATTAAAAATGACAAGCAGGTGTCAGTCTTATTTCCAGTTGGCCGCGAAAAGAAATTATTGGCGAAACGAAAAAAAAAATGTAAAAGAATAGAACAATATAATCCATTTATAAAAATGCCGCCGAAATAGACAGATATTTTGAATAAGATTTTTATTAAGAGGGCCTGATGGTGGAAGATAATGTCCATTAGCAGATGGGAGACGTTCTTGATTTGTCAGAATAAGGACCTGATCATGAGTTAGACACGAATCAAAACTGCATTCCCATTCTAGAATATTATGACGATTGTAATTTAGATTTTGAAACGAGATTCTATTGCTAAGTCGGGAAGAAAAAATCTTTTTAAAATCAATCTATTGCTTTCAATTTTTACTTGTTAACTGTTTGTTATACGATTTGTTATCGGAAATTTCCCGGATATTGTATATACTGTGATTGTATCCTCCAACGGAAATGCGCTTGCAGCCAACACCCATCAAGTACCCAGCTAATAGAGACTCTTTGCCAATAAGCTGTGTTCAGTTAAGACATTGCGATTTTTACGATGGCTGATAAATTCAATCTACTTACCTGCATCAAATATTGCCTGAAACTCGACAAATCTGCTACCGAAATACTGCGTTAAGCTTTTGTAAAGTATAATTTATATATAATACAGGTTTTTAATCGGATCCGAGCATATCAAGGCTGCTCGAGTGTCGGTTCAAGATTACGAGCATCCAGGGTGACCTGGAACTAGCAAAACGCCTAAAATATGAAAAATATTCATAGGATCGTTAAATCATATGATATATCAAATACTGTAGTTTCGTGAGTAATGATATACATGTCTTAGGCCTAGTCTAAGAACAATGCTATATCACCTCGCATATGACGAACGAATATCTTTATTGTTTTAGATCTAAATATCTTTCACCTGTGATGTCAAGCGATACGTGGGCCTTTTTAATTTTGGAGAAAAAAACTGCCTAGTTCAACTAGCATATGACTGCAAAAAGATTTTTTAAAAATTGCGATAATCCTGCTCCTCTCAGCGAAAAGGGGAGGTAATACATTGAAGCATATTTTTATTGCATATGAAAAAAAAGAAATATTTCTGTTAAACATAGTAGAACTTATTATGGTGCAAAATTTATAGCTTTAAAAGTGTACGAATTTCTTAGATGAAACAGTGTCATTATTAATAAGCTTTTAATATAATTTCTTTCATCTTATTTCTGTTGAAATTTATTACAAGTCTCCAATCGTGTTCCGGGTTTATTTCTGCTTGATCTGGTGGTCAGTTTTCATATCCAGGAGGTATTTATTTCCGGTTTGTATCGCTTTCTTAACATCTAAAATATGTAAAAATGATCTGAGCTTTCCGATATAATGCAACAAAAATAGGATGAAAAGAAAATATTTATATATATATATATATATATATATATATATATATATATTATGTATTAAGACATTTTATGTTATACATTATTTTTTTATAGATACAAATATTTACGTAAATGCTCTGTTTATAATAAACACTATTAAACATCATTTAACGGCCTGAATGTCCGAGAAATTTTCACAGAATTTACTTAAATATTTGTATCTATAAAAAGAATGTATAACATAAAAATGTCTTAAAATATTTCTTTAAACTTTATATCCATTTCATAATATATATATATATATATATATATATATATATATAGATATAAATATATATATATATATATATATATATATATATATATATATATATATATATATATATATATATATATATATAGATATAAATATATATATATATATATATATATATATATATATATATATATATATATATATATATATATATATATATATATAAACTCTATTTATAATACGCCAAGTATATTACAATATTTGTATTTTTTTGTCTGAAGCTTATATACATTTTTACTGTACTGGCGTCGCCATATAACGGTGTCTTTTTTATGACAATGACAGACAGTTTACGGTGTCGGATATGTGTGGAAAAAACTACTCCTTGAAAAAGTAGTGAACTAACAATAAGAATTAGGAAAATTTATTTAAATACTCACATCTGAAAACTTAATAATACAAAGGACTTAAGAAAATATCAATTTTATGAATGGCGTAATTTATTATATTTAGTAAATTATTTTTAAAAGATTAGGTAAAAAATAGTGGAAGTTAATTTCACGTTGTCTTTCCTAGTTTATACGGGGATAAATGTTAGAATTTCATAAGCATTTTCTGAATAATATAGAAAATATCAATTACATAGAAAAAATTGGAATTATATAGAAAAATGTCCGAATTACATAGAAAATGTCAGAATTATAGGAAGAAAATGTCAGATTCTTCTCGAGAATTTCTTAAATATATAGAAAAATGACAGAATTACTTAGAAAAATACTCGTAAATTATCCGATCGTTTAGATGAAGGATTGTCATTATTAATATTTTACTAGATTTTCTTTCATATAAATATCATTTTTTAACTCATTCTTAATTTTTATTTATTTATTTACTTATTTTTGTCTTTTATTACAACACTCGAGCGATTAATCTACGGCCGTTAATGAAACGGCGTGAATCCGTGATACAGAAAAACCTCTAGCGCGATTCGAACCCGTATTGCACAATAGCGATTTCCTATGAACAGCTTATGTAGTTTTGACAAGAAAATATATGGTATGTATTAAGTATTGAACTTAAAATCTCCAAATCCAGCTTTATAAAAATTAGACCCCCACCACAAACCGAGATAAAAAAAAAAAAAAAAAAAAACAGACCATTATAATGACTGCTTGCGGGCTTTATTTCTTTTGAAAAAAAACATCCCTTCATGCGAAAGAACTCCAAATTGGTACAATATCTTATACTCCAAATTAAAAAAAAACACTTCTAGATCAAGGATGGTAAACAATTTGAAATGTTACTCAATGGTAATTATCCCTTTCTGTACCGGAAATATCTTCTTTAAAAGCCTGAAAATTAATTCACTTGAAGCCATTTTTAATTAATGATCTTTGAAAATAGTTGTATTATAGATCATAGATTAATAACTAGATTACTGAATATATTAGATTAATTCGATGGTTAATTGTAATTATGATTTTAATACATTATAATATATTTAAAATTATACATATTAACATATTAAAAATTATACATTATAAATTTTAATATAATTAAAATTATATATTTTAATTACATTATGTTAAAATTAAATAATAGCTATATACTTTTTTCGGTGAATAAAAGAAAAATGTATTAACTTTTTTATCCGGAAATTCATATAATCTTTGCAATGATTAAACATATTGAAACGCAAAACCTACACGGTTTCCAGATTTCCGAAAGTGTTTTAACACGATTACACCCAAACGACCCAAATGTTAATCTTGTAGTATATTACATATTGCTTCTGACGCAAATGTGTGTTCATTTTATAAAGTTTTCTTAATGTTCTTTTTCTTTTTTTCTTACAGAAACACTTACGAGTATTGACTAATGTCTCGAAAATAGGAACACTAATAAATATTTTAATCATAATGAACAAAATATAATGAAATATTTATCAAGCATATTATAAAGATAGTCTTGTTAAGCAATTCGTAGTACAAAAAAGCGCACTGTTTTAGCAGTTTCAATAGAAAAAAACGCTCTTTTGAGACGGCATTTTTTTTTTACTCTGTCCTAAGTAAAACTGCCTTTTTTTTAAAAGAATAGTGATTATTGTCTCAAAGGGAAGAACTCTTATAAATATTAGCATTTTAATTGTAATGATCGCAGAATGTTACATTCTTTCGTCTGGAGTTCATATTTCTAATACTAAACAACATTTACTTCGAAAGCCTTTCGTCTTTCACATCTTATAAAAACAGATTCACGAATTATGGGTTTTCGCTGAACTTTCTTTGTCCAATTGTTTTTCTGGCTAAACTTTCTGTTCAGTTGCTGGCTTTGAAAATAGCGCCATATGATAAAAAACAAGTTAACATTTTATTTTCCAATCTCTTTTCACTGCGAATCAACATCTTTGAACTTCTCTGTTGGAGTTCCTGATTTATTGGAGATATATTTTTTGGTGCATACCCAGCCCAACCAACCTCCGCCCATTGTGCTCGACAGTGTCTTTGATTTTTTTTTTAACGGTAAATGTCATTTTTCGTTTAACTCACTAATTATGCCAATTCTTTTCCTCATCCACTTCACAAAATCCACGCAACGACTCTTCAAATGCCTAAAATAAACTAAAACTCAATGCGTGCTTTATAAGTTTTAAAACTTTACTCCGAATGGTTTGTGTTGTATTCTTTTGGCCTTTCACAGAAGAAAGAGAGAAACATAGCATCGTAACTTATTAATGTGGAAAATAATTTCATAGATACGTTTACACCTAATAATAAAATTAAAAAGAAAAATCGGATAAATAATAAAATAAATGCTTGAATTTACAGAGTTGACAGCATTTTAGTTTTAGTTTTTTTTCCTTTCCACATACCAAGTCTCTCTGTTGTTAGTAATGATAGAGTTTAAATAGGTGTAATATATTAAATAACACTGTTTGATAATAGGTCATAGGGTTTTATTAAAAAAGGCATATCAGTGTTACACGTAGTTGGACAAAGGCAAGACACCTAATTTAAATACATCATATTAGGATAACGTTGCTTTGATTATGAAAACGTATAAAAATTAACTAATTATCCATAATGATAAAAAACGAAGTCAATGAACGTTCAAATATTTCTCCTTTTCCGTACAACTAGTGATATACAAACGAAATGGGGTTTATTGGTGAGGTTCCCAAAGAAGAAACTTTTTTTTTTAAGCATTTCAGCCCAAGCAAGATGGGGAGCCACTAAGACGCAAGGAGTTACAGAAAATTTAGAACAAGATCAGATAGGAGTGATAGAAGAAAGGATGAGTGTAGTGGATAGATCAAGGCAACTGGAGATGTCCATTGACATTACATTTGAATAGCTGGTGATTATAGCTCTCAGGGAAACTGGAATAGGGGAGGGAGTTCCACAGGTGAGAGGTGCGAGACATGAAGCTATTGAAGTAGAAGATACGGCTACATTTAGGAGTTTCGACAGTGAAGGGGTGAGAGCGGGATGCCAGCCTCGTAGGTCGCTTGAACTCATGACGTTTGGGAACCAGCGAATGCAGCTCCTCGGAGCAATTTCCATGAAAGTATTTGTAGAACAGACAGAGGGAGGCGACGGCGCGTCTGTGAGAATGTGACTGTAGACGAGATGCCAGAGCAGGGCCAACTACATTGCATATCCGCCTCTGGAGCCTATCAAGAGCCAACTTTCTTTGCGGTTGACGAAGCAATTGACTCAATGTATTTATTCCATCTCAGGTCAGCAGTCAACGTGAGACCGAGCAGCCGCAGAGAGTTGAGCGTCAGACATCCTAATGGAGGGCAGGGTGATTAATAGAGAGCAGTTTTGTTTTAGAAGCGTTGAAGTTGACCAGCCAATTCTTGCACCAGTTCACAACCGATTGGAGGTCCTTTTCGAGCATTCATTGTCTGTTCTGCATCCAAATAAAACATTTCAACCACAGCCAAAGACACGTCTTACCCCTAGCCGGAGAATATTGATGATAGTATAGATCTCAAAACTTATTTTAATACGCAAATTAAAATGATTTTACTAGAAACATATAGCCTCTGTGCGAAAGAGATTAGTAAATACACAAAAAAATAGCAGGACGATTCTTAGAGATCAAGAAAACTAGTTTATCAGAATAGGCCTAGCCATCATTTCGATTTAAATAATGCGATTTAAATCAAAATGTAAGTAATTTATGAAGGCGAAAATGTATTCAAAGTGATTTACTTATGGAATTTTCTACCGTAAACTTACGTTCAGGTTCATGCATCTCATCTCATCTTTCCTCGCAAAACTACTTCTGTAGGATAATGCATCGGATGTCAATATTTTCATTATTATTAATATTAGTATTTTATTCCTGAGAGAACTAGAAGTCCTAATAGGGTTTATTTGTGGCGTCCACAATCTTAACAACACGAAAAAGACACAGTGTTGATGGCAGACACAGGAAGGAAACTACAGGAATCCCTATAGAAAGCAAGAAGAAGCGACAAAGTGTAAATTGTAAAAAGACAATGTATGGGTGCCAGCAAAAGGAATAACACAAGATCCGAATTATGAATTGGACATGTCAGAATGAAACAAGTTCGGAAATCTAAATATCTGAGAAGTGTTTTAACAGAGGGCGAAACATGTAACACCCAAATTCGAACAGCAAAAGGTGCCTTCCAAAAGTTAAGCAAAGTATTTAAAAAAAAACCATGATAATTTGGTTATCAATAAAGAAAAGATTACTGAACTGTTATGTAATATCGGTCTTACTATTTGGTAGTGAGGTGACAGAAAAGTGGTTCTAGAGAAGGATGCTGAGAATGTCATGGACTAATCAAGTGAAAAGCAATAAATCTTTAAGGAAAGTAAAATTAAAAAGGAAACTTATACTTAGAAGCAGAAAGTGACAATTGAAATTTCTAAAGCACATATTGAGGAAAGAGCGCTTGTAGAATTTGAGATTCACAGGATATACCGAAGTCAAGAAAGAGAAGGCGAAGCAGCAAATAACCCAACATGCGTAAACAGTGAGCAGAACAAGGACTAGGATGAGTAACAAAAGACAAACTCTACTCAGACCTACAAAAGACAGGAAATTGGGGAAAGCCATGATCGTTCAAGAAGAAGAATTCTTTCTGTTTGAGTTTCTGGGATGATGAGTTATCGTTATTTACATTATTTATATTCTGACTATTGTCCTCATCTTTGTTGTTGTTATCACAGCGTTTCGGTCCTTGTGCCTTCCGGTCTTCCTCATCGATATACACCGCTGGGCACAGTGGCCGAAACTTTGGGATAACAACGATAGAAAATAGGACAATATTCCGAATATAAATAGTATAAATAATGAAGAATTTTTATTGGTATTTATTTGGCTTATCTGAAAGACTTCTACTCGTTAGAAAAACTAACAGCTTCTGATAAAGTTCCTGATATCGTTCGACAGTGTTCTCTAGAATAAGCAACTTGAGTTCTATGTTTCCAATACATGTATTTCGCTTAACGGCTGTAGAATAAAAGCAACAAAAAAAAATAATGAAAGAAAAGGAACAATTTGAGAATTCCGATAAGAAACTGAATGAAACAGAATGAACTGAAAGAAACATTAACGAAATTAATAATGTCAGTGCTGCTAAAGTAAACAACTTACGACGTTTACACCTTTCTTTAAAAATGGCATGTTCCTTCAGAACGTAGATGGTAATAGCTCTCGGCAGATTCTGTTTCTTTATTATTTGCCCTATGATCTAATCAAACTGAAAAAAAAATCTTTGTTCAATCATCGAAGTTAAGTAGCGTCGAGCCCAGCTAGTACTTACATGAAGAACCACTTGGAAACATTAGGTACTGAAAGAGACTTCCTAAAATCCGGAATACGTTTCGGCTTTAAATAACCCACAAAGGGTTGATAAACCGTAAAAAAAAAACAATCAAAAAATTATTATCCGTTACTTGTTAAGATTGTAGCTTGAAAAGATCGTGGAGAGGTTCCTCGTTGCCTTTTACACGAATTTGAACTCTGGATGCTGGAAGCAATACAAATAAGACAAACTAGTCAAATATTAACGCTGACGCAATTATTAATATTACAAAATTATGGCTTATATAAATATAATAAAGCGATTACTTAAACTAGGAAATATTTAGCCTTCTGGAAATGAAATGATAGAGTATATTTTTTCTTTCTTTCAAGTTTTACATCGAATGCAAAGTTAATCTTCGAATTAAGATATTTACATTTAAATATTTCCTTCACACACACGCACACACACACATACATACGTACACACACACATATATATATATATATATATATATATATATATATAACTGCATCCTACTTTTTTTCTCTTCAAGTAATAACCAATTTGATAGCGAAATCAAAAGATAGGCTTCCGAAAATTGGTTTTCGTAATGAGATAGTTTCTCGATAAATTTCCATGATAACATTTTCTCATGACACTATTAAATTCGCATTTCGTTTCGAAGAGAAAAAGACAGAGACTACGTCATTTTGTCCGCTGTCTTGACTGTAGAAAGGGTGGAACCACTTGTTACTCAGACTGACAATTGGCATCCGTTCTTTCAAATCCGTTCTATGAAAGCCATAGCATTCGTTAATGGTAACTATCTACGAATTGTTGAACTTGTTCTGCTTTATTTAACTGGTCAATATTTAAATGAGAATCTATTAAAAAAAAGTTTTTGTCATACGACTGGCGGTAATATTGAAATCTGCTGATCGATAAGGAGAGGATTAATTTCCGGATATCTATGTCTGTTGGGATCTCCACTCGATATTCGATTAGGTGTCAATGATCACAAAACTAAAAGACGACACATATACCTAGATAGATAAACGGATATCTACAAATAAAACTGCTTACACGCCTGCACACGCGTCCAGAACATAAGTACAACTTTACAAGTGACCCTTCTGGGAATCTTTAACAAAATGTTTATTCTCGCAGGCTATTGCAAGCGAATTTGTACATCAATTAGAGCACTACAGTACTCAAGTATCAGACTATGTTACACCTGGTTAGTATCTTACGTTTCGTAAGTTAGTATCATAAGCAGTAACTATACAACAAGTACTTTTCAGCTTTTCACAGACTGGACAAATAACCCCACGTTGGGTATCTATTCTCGTTCGCGTTTGTGTGCGCAAAAACTGGGAAAGTTCCGCTGCACGTTCACAGGGGAAGCGATAGGGGATAATTAACGTCAAAGTGAGAAATGAAGACTCACACTCTGCTTCAATATATTTGGTTATTTACTCAGGGATTCACTTGTAAGGAGCAGATTCTGCTACTTCTGATGACAGACTACGGATCAGTTTTTTTTCTTTAAACCAGCGAGGACTTTAACTCACTCCTAGCACTCTTCCGTTCATCTCTGCATAATGACACAGCTTTGGAATTCTCTTTCGAAGAAACAGTCTGTACCTTGGCAGCACCTGTATTGGAATTACCTAAACCGAGGCCCGAAAATACCCTCAGCTCTGACATTGTTTATATAAGCCTGCAAATAGAAATTCCTAACTTTCGGTCAAATGCTACTTGTTCCTAAAAGTTTTCATTTATTTATCTATTGTTGCATTCCTTTTTGGTCAAGTGAATGACTGCTTTGAAGATCCCATTTCATAGGTATTACTGCTGGTCATAAAAACACAACGCACTTCAGGCGTAGATAAAACCATTTATGACCCACTTTGACTTTGTGTGTGATCTAAGCCAGTTGAATTAAGGACATATCTTATTACAAAGTGCAATCCTCACTGGTTATTTAAATACTGGAATTTCACTAACATGTTTACTCTCAGGTTCAATCATACTTTCAACAATTTTTATTTTTCGGAATAATCATAAGTCATTGGAAGCCAAATTTAGACTGTAGTGAGGTGAGCGACCTGGATGTTACAATGTTTAGCCAGTGCCTTCCAGAATGAGACGTGAAGATTGGGCAGACACATATTCATGGTGAATATGCCAGTTACCTCTTTAAGTATAGCTAGAACCATTTCCTTTTTACTTCGTTTTTTAATGGGGCACTGTGTATAAATCTGCGTCCTATTTATAGAGGATACCATCATTAGGCACTGTGTGTTTTATATTGCTTAGTCTCGGAAAGTTTTCACAGCTAAGCAAGGTTCAATTACTGAATAGTGCCACTGCCGACACTGTAGTTTGAACGTAGATCACCAGAGAGCAAACACAGGCGATCCCATTTTGAATTAAGTGGATCACGTGACCGTAAGGGAAACGCATAAACAGGAATTACCGTGGCGTCTAATTGATTACCATTTCTAGTTTATCCTCTATTAATATACGGATTACCGTTTCTATTCTATGCTCTATTACTATACGGATCACTCTTTCTATTCTATCCTCTATTTCTATTCTCTTCACTATACTATTTCTCTCATTAGATCACTATATGGATTACTATTCGAGCAATTGTTTTGATACCGGTATTGTTCAACAGCGTTATTATAGTTGTATCTGCTATTACAAAGTCTCTACTACAACTAGCATTACGAAAGTGACAACGAGTATTCGCTAACATCACAAAAATGACAGCAATTTTTCGTTGACTTGACAAAAACTACCCTAGTTAAGAAAGGCATATTTATTGTCGAGATCCATCGAAGCCCATAAATTTTAACTCCATTTTAGTATCCGAAAGGTAAACAAAGTAATTTCTAAGGAATTAATGGATTATTTTTCATCTAGCTTTATTTTTTTTTAGTTTACTTGTTTCTTCTTTTTTAATAATTTAAATTTATATATAATATGAAAGTTATAATAAAGAAGGTGTACCTTTCGGGTGGATCCAAACGTGCGTCCTCATCATAGATAGATCTGAAAATACAGACAGAAGTCGATTTATATATCATAATCAGTTTGTTATCCTGTGAGCTTTGCGAAAGTTTTTTCGATATTATGATTAAGCAAATTTCATGGCAAAATTTGAGGCAAGAAGTTAATTTGAGGTTACTCTAGGGCTAGCCAGACGGAACCAAACCATCTCCAGGCTGGTTTAAATTTAGAGATTTTCCTTCTCCCAGACTGGTTGCCTAGTGAAAGTAATCATCTCTACTCGAATTCGAACTCAGCTCGAGGATGTCTCATTCCGAGCCACTGTCTATACACAACCGCGCTCACACACACACACACACATATATATATATATATATATATATATATATATATGTGTGTGTGTGTGTGTGTGTGTGTGTGTGTGTGTGTGTTCGCAGACAGTACTGTTTCGCTGTATCACAGCTCCTCAGTGCGAATAGACAAGCCCGGATCGAAACCCAAGCGATTTGGCGTCAGTCATAGCTTCTACCACTGATCCATCTTCACTCGACAGAATGAGTCAGCCAAATCTAACGTATTGTTTTTACAAACGTAAACAAACGCCAAGCTGCCATATTTTAATGATATCTTTATTTTAAAATATTTTACATTGAAAATTGCCCTCTGAATAATAAATGTCGTATAAAATCCATAGTATATTAATATAATCTCTCATGTACTGAGAATCCTAATGATGTTAGAGTCTATGTAGGATCTACAAAGTATGTAATTAAATTAAGATGGAATCAACACCAAAGTGACATCAATTATAGTAAATACTGCAACCAGACATCCTTATTTAAATATTTCTGGCATTTAAAAGAAACCAATAAAACACCAACAGTAAAATGGAAAATAATTAAAAAAAAGAACTTGTAGATCTTTAAACGACGCATGTCCTTTGTGCATACATGAAAAGTTAAATGTTATTGAGTTTCTGAAAAATAAAAATTTATTAAATCAAACAAATGAAATAGCAGGTTTTTGTAGACATTGTCAATTTTTTTCATTAAATAATAGCTATTTTTTTTTAAATGAAACTCAAATATTTATATTTGATCATAAATAAAATAGTTCATGAATACATAATTAGATTCTGATATATCAGTTGTAACGTTAACATGTATGTACTCAATTAGTAAATAAATTAAATATAATATCTTAAGTCGGTACAAATAAAAATGTAAATATTAAAAATGAGACTAAATAATAATTGAATCCTCTTTTGAAAAATCGTAATTGAAATTTATATAAGAAAACTATATAAAAAATAAAAATGCCAAATGTATTGCTATTGAAAGCCAGACGATATGATATGTTGGAACATAGACACTACCACAAATTTCTACTTGAAAAAAGGAAGTTTGTGTCAATAGACAGATACCCCAGCCTCCACCTTGACTTGACCGACTTGATAGCTACAATACTTATATGACTTTTCTAAGTTAAATCTTAACGCCCCTAAAATAAAAAAGATAGAATTTTCCTTTACCCCAGCATCTCAAAATATCAAATTTGTCTGGACTTATAAATTAAGTAAATCAAAATCTAAAACGATATTCTTAGCATTGCTTGATAATGGAACGGAACTTTAACTAAAACTAAACGGAACTATTTTAAGTTTAATTTTTATGATTGAATTTGATTTGAAGTTTCAGTTTTGAAACATGGAAATTCCGGTGTTGCTATGATTATATATTGAAACAAAAAAACAATTATATTATGCTCTACGGTTGGATCAAGCACTGTTTTTTTTTAAATAATAATAAATGCTAAGAACTCTGAATTATTGCTCTTTCCTATTATTTTAATATATATATATATATATATATATATATATATATATATATATATATTGGTTTTCTCAAAATTTATTCATTTAAAGATCAAATAACCTTTGCTTGTTTCGTTATGGGATCAATGTATCAATTATTCTCATACAACTATGCAGAAGTTAATTTCGGGAAAATTCCTGTCTTAACATTCTCTTTTCTTTCTTTCTTTTGCACTGTTTTGCTTGTATGCTTTATTTATTGTAGAAAGCTAAATTTATTAAAAATGTTCATATTGTTCTCCAGTGAATGATGAACTAACACTATGCTATGGCTCAAACATTCTAATCCTAATTTATGGCCAGGACTTCGTCGTATGCAACCTGTCGAGTCCACCAGAGCTGAACCTGATTAGAAGAATCGGTTTTCGCTTTGATACAAGAAACGAAAAACTTTAATAATAAAAATAAAAAATTTGTCTCATTGTAAAATTTATTTTAAAAAAACATACAACGAAACCTGATTAGAAATGTTAACGCTTATAAAGTTTATTTTTGTAATTTTCATTTTGAAAATCTCTTTCATGAAATGGCTAATTAAAATTAATTGGCTTTTTTTTCTTATTTTCAGATTTTTCTTGGTGCTCAACAAAAACAAAATATTTCTGCAATCTAACGCTAATTGATGATCCAAAGTAAATTGTGTTCATATTATATAATTACAGCTAAAACATGTCATTAAGATCGTCTATCAAACTGGCTGGAATTAATCAAATCAAGAAAATAACATTTGAAAAATGTTTTTCTTCCTACATTTTATGTAGAATAATATCCCACTAACAGCACCTTTCAAATTAAAACATTGGTTTATTTTCTGGCCCGACTAAACGTTTCATAAATGCCATCTTCCTTTATACTTTTCGTTAAGCGTTTAAAAGACGTACTTTTAAGCCAATCTTGGCTAATTCCAAATGAATACAATTGATCAATTGCTAACTCAGTATTTTTATGGACAGTGATACGCCAAAATCAACAGATAGCAGTATATTCGGGTAATTTAAAATAGAACCAGTCTGCCTTAGCATTTCCACATCCATATGAATTGTTCTCTGATATCAATTGAGTCAATATGAATAGCAGCGAGGCTACTTGTGGCAATGAGATGTGACTTATCGTAGTTCGAACATGATAGTGTATACAAGGTGGATAGGATACTCCATTTATGAAATATGGAATCATTTGACATTATTTAATCTATGATGTCACGTATGCACCAGAAATACCTGATGGTAGATATTATCGCCCATCATGGACAGCGCAGTGACTGACCACGGGTACTTAATGATTGTGACCAGAGACGTCTGGTTAGAATTGTATGTGGTAACATACAAACGCTGGCTCAAATATCCCATTGATATTCAATGCAGAGAATAACAGACACATAACCAGATGGTGGACACACCTTCATTCTTTAGTAGACTGAGAAGCAAATGTTAATTAGCTGTATTTTTGCAGACAAATATGTTTGAAGTCGAGTATTCGGTTCTCACTAAGTTTCCAATTTTTGAGGTTCAAGATCAAACTAAAACAAGATTAGTATTATGTAACTTTCATATTGACATAGTGCGCCTACTGTAGAGCGGTTTTTAAGGTTGCCGAACCTCGTGGACTGGCGCTACAAAGAACTGTACCAGGTAACAGAAAAGTATCACTTGAAGAATTGCAACAACAACTAAAATGGGTAGCACATGTAACTCGAAGAAGGAATAATGAATTAACCAAGATGCCGGCATTCCTCTTTTCGCCAAACAAAAGGCAAAGAAGGAAACCCCCATCAATACTGGAAATAGCATTAACAGCAACTTGACTTATTTTCTTGAAAAAAAAATGAATTAAGAGAAAACATTTGGGAATTGCAATCGACAGTAAGTCCAAATGCTCTCGGTGAATGAATGTTTACCCTTTGAGCAATGAAGTGGAAAATTTACTACAGAGTATATCTTTGACTCTTGTCTAGGTAAGTAGAAAATTTATTGGGTGGAATGAGTATTTATCTTTTGGACAGTGAATTGAAAAGTTTGCTGCTTGGAGTATTATGTCTCTTAGCCAGGCTGGTAGCAAATTTACTGAAGTAAATATCTCTTTATACGTTTCAAATGAAGTGCTTTGTTTGCTCTACCAAATGAATCTGTCTTGCAATCAATGAGATTGGAAATATTTTTCAAAATTATTTCACCCCAAACAAAGTAATGAAACGACTAAGACAAAAGGAGTTACTGAGTGTGAAAGAATAAGAAAAGGAAAAACATTAACTCTTTTCCTGTCCAGGGAATTTTCGTTTGTACTATCGAAACGTTCATGCTTGTTTTCAGATTTATAAATTTATACCTATTTCAAGGCAACTCAGCTTATTTAGCAAATAGAATATGCTGACATGTAGTGTTTCACATAATAAAAACGTACAAAACATAAGCTATTTGCACTATGCTCTGCGTATCACATGTGATGCACAGGTTTTGATTATATGAAACACTATATAATAGCACATTCTATGTGCCAAATAAGCTGAGTTGCCTTGCACTAATTATAAATCTGAAAAAAGACAAGAGCCCTGTTGTCGTATAAGATGCAGAAAATATTAGATTAGGCCTTTCCTCAGACGTCCTGCTCAATAGCAGACTCTTTTCCTAAGCGACCTTAGTTTTACCAGTCTTTTAAAATCGTGTGCACAACATATGATGCACAGACGTGGAAATCACGTGTCCTATGCATCACATAAGACAGTAGATAACGATTAACATTGCATTAATTTTTTTTACAGATCAAATTTAACTGGGAAAGAAAGTCGGAAGATAGTTCCATAGACAGAAATGAGAGAAAAGAAACTGTTAACAGAGAACTTACGGTTGCATCTAGCAAATTCAACTGTAAAATGATGAAACCTTGTTACCAATCTAGTACCGCGCTTAAATTAATAATGTCTAGATACTATCAGAACAATGACAATAAAAGTATTTACAGAAAAGGCTCATGGAAACTACTTTACGGCGGCGGGAAAGTGATTGAAACCGGAATGCCAGGTCGGAAACGATAACAAAGTCGATTCTTTGGATTTCATTACGAAACTCTAATTATATATAGCATAAGCATCAGACCATATGTAGTAGCAATATTCGAAGCACAATAAACTTATAAAAATATAAGAAAGATTCTGGAGAGAAAATTATCTAACACGAAACAGTGGATCAATTTTCCTGGTAGCAGACCTAGCAATTGATTCAATATAATCTTTTCAATTCATGTCAGTAACCTTCCCTTAGCTAGGTAAGGTGCAACGTGTCACTCACCAGGAGGTTAGCATCAACCATTCTGATGGAAGGTAGAAAGGGATTTCTTAGATGATTAATAGAAAGCAGTTTTGTTTTGGAGGCATTAAAATTAACTTTGCTCCAGTTAACAACAGATTTTAGGTTACTTTTGAAATCAATTTTATCTTCTTCTTAATGTGCCATGTCCACTCAGGACATAGGCGATCATGGCTTTCCCCAACTTTCTGTCCTTCGTAGCTCTTAATAAATTTTACCTTTCTGTTATTTCTCCTAAACTCTGTTTCCATATCTATTTACTCAAGCTCACTAAGTATGTCATACGCTGTTTTCCTTTCTCTTGCTTTCAATCTGCTCTGTGAGTATCAGATTTCCCAAGCTCTCGTTCCTCATTATGTTACCTAACAACCTCAACTTTCTCTTGTGAAAGATAAGTTCCCATTTCCTCTAAAATTTCGTCGTTGCTCATATGTTCGGTCCATGGTATCTTCAGCATCCTTCTGTAGAACCATATATTTGTTGCTTTAAGAAACTTCTTCATCTTTAGGTAGATTGTTCAGCACTCATTGCAGTACAAGAGGGCATATATTGCGTAACAGTTTAATACTTTTTTCCTTGTTTTTAGCATTTTTCTATTTCTTTATTACTCTGCTTAAATTTTGGAATGCATCTTTGGCTATTCCAATACGCCTTCGGATTTCAGTGTCACACTGTCCGTCCTCTGATATTTAAACTTCCGCGCTTGTTTGATTTTGGTATCTCCGATTAGCAATTCTCACTTTGGGTTCATCCTTTTGCTAACAACCATGCACCCTGTCTTCTTGCAATTAATGTTTAATAATATCTTCTCGATTTCCTTTAACAATCTTCTGGGGGGAGTTTTTGTAGTTCTATTTTTGTACCTGCTATCAACATTGTGCCATCTGCATATTTTAATTTGCTACGATTTCGACCGCCAATAATGAATCTTGATGGGACTTCTAGTTCTCACAGTATTGAACCAATAAGACACGAGTAAATAGCTGTGTCATCAGCATAGATACCGATTTGAGGACTGAAACCACCAAGAATTTCATTTTAAGGGAAAAAAAACGTGCACATTATCGAATGCAACATTTATCTGAAGAAATCTGGAAAAAAAATCCGTGAATATATAAATCTGAATAATTCAGCAACTGGGGATTTATTTTAATTATTTTCCATAATACTGGAAAATGTCGTTAGCATTCCAACAGCTGTTCAAACAATTTAATATTTATTTTACTTTTGGCTTTAACGTAAGCTTTCAGCTGATCTATTCTACAGCCTACAATCTATGACAATACAGAAACTAGTCGGGCAATAGAAGTGAAGTAGAAAATCTAGTACGACAAATGCTATCTAAAGGAAGATATTCTATTGACTTCTCTTGGAAGAAATCTAAATACTAGATTATGAACATCGCTAGAAAGATGTAGAAATTAAAGAAAGCTGCATAAGTTAATCCGATCGACAGGTGCATAAGTCAGCTCTGTGTGGAACTCAGCGAAATATGGGTTTCTATTGGGAAAGAACTGAAGAGCGTACCACTTGCAAAATATCGCATCACTTGCATTATTCAAAGTGTGATTCGTCTTTTTAAGAATAAACCGAGTTAAACATTATATTTGACACCGCTGCTTTCCTAACAGATTGATGAAGTTTAGAGAATTTTTCGGTCCAAAACTTGTAGTATAAATAAGGTTTTAAGTTAGAAAAAACTTTTGAAATGTGTTATTCGACTCCTTTGAATGTCATCGCACAGGATTATTGTACGAATAATATTTAGGCAACTCTTTCCTTTATACATTTACATTATTCGGACTATTGTCCTCATCTTTGTCGCCATATTTATCACAACGTTTCGGCCGCTGTACGCTCCGGCCTTCTTCAGGTGGTTGGAATTTCGAACTGAACCCTTTATTTCACTCACTGGGGTAGACTGTTCTAGTTCCACGTGCTATGTTTGATGGATGTCAGTTATCAGTTATCTCCTGTTAATTTCCCTCTGAAAGTTCTCCACTGCCTTAACCGGGTATTGAACTCACACGTTTTGGGTCCTGTCACTGGATCTAATCAACGTCTTTATCCACTGTGCCATGTGTCCTCAAGGGTGCCGCTTTCCAGGTGCATGTGTGGATGGTGTAATAGATGGCGGCTCGGAATGAGATAAACAGCGGGCCGTGTTTAAATTTCAGTCGGATTCGTTATATTTACTTACTCTTTGAAAATCTATAAATCTGTGAATCTAACCCTTTTCCACCTCCAAGTTCTGAGTTAAATAGAATCATAGTTATTCTGAAAACATTGTTAATGTAATATTCATTCACAAAAAAAAAGAATTATTCTTAAAATCCAAAATATGATTTGATTTTAAATAACCCACAAACGGTTGATAAGCCGTAAAATACAAATCAATCAATTCTCAATTTCCGTCAAATGTCGATATTGGATTTCGTTCAAGTTTTTGCATCGTTTTATCTGCACCAACACGGAGATTTCTGTTTAAAAGCAGTAAGATGCTTCAAATTGACACAGTCTCCGATACATAATACACTTACGCTGCATGTATACATGTGTGTGTGTTTGTATGTGTGTTTGTATGTGTGTTTGTAAGTGTGTTCACCGCAGATGTGTGTATGCGTGCGTGTGTGTACTGCATGCGTGTGTGTATATGTGCGTATGTGTGTACTAGATACATGCGCGAGTTTACATGTGTGCGCGCGTGCAGCATACATACACATAAATACACATGGGCTTTGTGGGCGATGAATTATTTTCCATTCTACAACTTCTTTCCCACGGACGAACCGTAACAAGTCTCTCACTATTTTATCGCTATTTCCATAGAAAATGTCCTGACGAATTACATTCTATAGTTCAACCAGTTCAGACATTTAAATGCCGAATCATTCTCATTTCCTTCGTACCCAAGTGGTAAGTTCTATTCAGACAGCTTCCTCTCAAAAGCCGCTGCTTTGTCAAACATATTCCCGAGAGGATGCTTCCCGATCACTATAATCTTAACTTCATCAGTGTTAGGGTCAGCTATTATCATCCTACATATCCTCATAAAAGGCATTTCTTACCTCCTCTTCCTCTTACGTTCATAAAATAACCGCATTCAATAAGCCACTATCTTGGCTGATTCTTGGGCCTTGTAATTGGTTGAATATTTCGTTGGTGCTGCCTGTCGTAGATCAAGATTTATGAAACTAGTATTGCGTGTCAATTGTTTTCAGTTTCTTCTGCGTATCTCATTCTTCTAGCTTTGTGAAGAGCGGCAATTTTTAAGCTGGAATAAGATTACATGAAATAAAAGACGGAAGCGACAAAGTACGATATAACGGATGAATGACAGACGCGAGAAATATGTAGATGAATGAATTAACTCGGTTAAGAATGAACAGACAATGAAAAGAATAAAGGAAAGAAATGAATGAACGAGAAAAAGGAAAGGAAATAAGGCATGCATAGAGAAAAGAAAGAGCAATTGCGAAACAAGTGGGAGAGACATGCTTGTTAGTTGACGAGCAGAAAATTGCGTACCTCCCGTCGTTTGTATTAGTGTCCGAGCCCAGATAAAATCCTCGATCTTAAATGCTGAATTTCAATACAGGTAAGTTCACCTTACTTTATTAGTTGTCGCAAAACAGTTTAGCCTCGTGTAGTACTAAAATAAGTCATCATTACTCTGTGGCAATGTTGGCATACTTGATTAAAGTGTAAATTTATTCAATAAAATCACCATTGGCTTCTACCACGGCCTACAGACGATTTCTGAATCTCCCGTAACTCTTCTGAACAGTCTCCTTGTTTAAGTTGGTGAATGCTGCCATAATCTTTGCCTTCAGTTCATCTTTGGTATTACAAGGAGTTTTTCTGGTCTCTAGGTCAATTGCGTCCCACACATAATAATCAAGGTGGGGGCCAGTCTGGGGAGTTAGGTGGCCAGATGTACTGGGTAATACTGTAGTAGAAAGAAATTGTTTGACAGTCATGATTGGGCTCTCGTGTGGCATGGTGAAGCGACCTGTTGCCAGACATAGGGTTTTCCAGTAGCCACCCTTTTTCACCCAGGGCAGCACTACCTCCTCTACGCACTTGATATAGGCCTCCATGTTGAGTCTGCGACCCTGTAGGAAGATGAATAAAGGCATAACATGTCCATCACTAGTGATCTCTCCAAACACATTCGTAATCATCATTAGACTCATCCAACTCTTTCCGAATCATCTGCACTGTCCTCAGATTAACAACCAAACACTGAAATGTTCTTATTGGAGCTTCCGACGCGAATGGAAAGCATCACAGCATTCCGTTTCCAAATTTCTGTCGGAGTGAATTGCGTCATAGTGCTCTTTATCTCACAGATGGTGCCCAACTGACTCTTCTATACTGTGCAGTCGATAAAATCAAAACCAAAAAAGGTGCATGCGCGAAACTAAAAATATAAAATGGCGACTATTTACCCATCGTATCCTGTGTATATATTATTTATTGGATGGAGGTGCACATCGAGCAGTAAAATTGAAAGTCACCATACTACGTTGATGGGTATGTTTTTCTGTTTCTACTATATATATATATATATATATATATATATATATATATATGAAGACAGAGAGAGAGAGTGAAAGAGTTGAATTGACTGATATATATGTATAGATATATACCGAGAGAGAAAGATGAACAAACAGAGATAGATAGATAGATAGATAGATAGATAGATAGATAGATATGAATCGACTGACATATATTTATATATAAAGAGAGAAAGAGATGGAGCTATGGCCAGAATGATCCACTGGAGTTAGAGGGTTACAGATTCCGAGACACAATTTAAACGAATATATGGGGAAGACAACGGTTAACCCTATAATTGTACAGGTGAAGATTGTAATGATCGAGGAAGCATCCTCTTGGGAGTCGGTTCAGCAGAGCAGCGGTTTGTAAGAAAAATCTGTGTCGAGTGGAACATACATGTTACTAATGAAGTACGAAGCGAATGAGAGCGGTTCGCTACAATGTGCGTGGGATGTCAGGTCTTAGTCGTGAAGATTAGAACTAGTGGAACTATGGAATGTAGTTCGTCTGAGCACTTTTCATGAAAGTAGCAACAGAGCATTGAGAGATTTGCGACGTTTCGTCTGTGAGAAAGGTATTATAGAGTGAAACATAATTCGTCACCCACAAAGAAAATGTTTTTAGACTCTATCGAGACTGGAAAGTTAAGACTGTGCAGTTCCTGCCCATATATGGCAGTAGTACTCCATTTTCTGCCTGATTTGACTCTTGTAAAAGTAGAGGATAACTGGAGCGATACAAGGAACTGACCATTTTTCCTACATCTTTAGCTATGAATCATATGTACGAGTTCCATTTGAGTTCTGGGTTGAGTTTGAGTTCCAATAGGCAATCAAGGCACAGGGCCTCCCCCGAGGAAGCATCGTTCATCGCAACTGGTGAGAGTTCAGTGTTTGATCGACGTTGATTGAATGACACTGGTTTGGTTTTCAAGGCATTGAATGTGGTCAGAGGAGAGATGAGTTGCCAATTTCTAGTCATCTAGAATTTTGGAAGTGTATCCGCAGCATAGATATTCACAAAATACCGGAGTATACTCTTAGGCAGATTATTTATGTAAAGTATAAAGATGATTGAACCGAGAAGTGAATATAAGGCTAACATTAATTGACTGGAAGAATTTGATAATTGCGAAGATATTTTCAAATGATCCCGTAGTTAGAGAGCTTGTGCAGTACCCCTTTATGTCACACCTTGTCAAAACCTTAAATATTAAAATATCTAATGCGATCGTCCTCAAGATGTATTTAGTGTCTCACTGATTTTGTGAGTAATGGCAGTTAAGATATCAGTAGTGGACAGGGCTAATTGAAACACGTACTGCTCATCGCTCTAAAGCAGTGGTTCACAATTTTCTTTCTCTCTGGGCCGCATTTTCGGAATTAAAATTTGCTCGCGCCTCACCAAATCTTATGTGATAAAAAGTACATTTAAAAATTAAAAAAAAAACAGTGAGACGGTTAAAGGGAGATAATCGTTGATTCTAAATCAGAATATTATCATTGATAACTCTGTCCTCCATTTTGCGGAGTCTAGTTACTAATACTTAATAAAAATACTAGTTCTTAATACTTAATAAAATTCAAAATATCACAATGATAAAATCGGTCAATAATTATTTATAACTATTTATTCTGGAACTCATATATGCAATCACAGGTAATCCATGTTAATATTTTATATTTTGAAATCATATTAATTTTTAGCATATAATTTTTTAAAACTCTTTCTAAATCTTTGATTATCTTTCAATCATTCTGTCTCACTTGCTATCTTCTTTCGCCGCACATATGAGATACGCCGCATCTTTTAGGAACCACGGTTCTAGAGTTTGTTCCTGCTGTGATCAACAACCTTTTTCTTGAGTATAGCTTCAAAAGTTTTGCTAATGACGCTGAGAAGACTGATAAGTCTATGCTCAGATGGAGATATGCTCTCACTCGCATTCTTAAAAACTGAAAATAACTTGAGAACTTACACAGACTTGAGAAGGATTTCTCCTTCAAGCAGCAGTTAAATAATTTCGTTAAGATCGGGGATAACTCCGGATTAATATTCTTAAGGAAAACCACGGGAATTTTGTCTGGACCAGTGGCCATATAAGGGACGAGACTTTTCATATACGGAGGATGTCGGAAAGAGAATGACCTTTGTCATCTAGAGTTGACTTAAGTGCAAAAGGACGAGGATGAAATGATATTTGGGCCATTTATAATAAGCACCAAAGCTTTGCCATTATTCAGAATCTGATTGGAGATTTTCCAAAACATTTGGTATCCAATTTCCTTCCTTTCAACATTGGCCTGAACTGCTTGTGCACAACCACACTTTGCAGTTTCTAGAAGTTTTTTTCAGTGATTGTGGGCAATTACGAATGCAACAAGTTCCCTAATGCACGGCTCCATGTGATAAATATTGTATTAGTGGTTACGGTGAGCTAGATAGATAGATAAATAATTGACTGACTGATTATATATAGAGAGTCTCCTTGTTTAAGTTGGTGAAAGATTATGGCAGATCTTTGCCTTCAGTTCATCTTTGGTATTACAAGGAGTTTTTCTGGTCTCTCGGTCAACTGCGTCCCACGCATAATAATTAAGGTGGGGCCAGTCTATATATATATATATATATAGCTAGCTAGCTAGCTAGCTAGATAGATAGATAGATAGATAGATAGATATACGTGTGTGTGTGTAAAGAGAGAGCGATAGATGATTTGATATATATATACATATATATATACATATATATATCTGTGTGTGTGTGTGTGTAGAAAAAGAAAGAGAAGCATAGAAAGATAGGAATCGACTAATATATATATATATATATATATATATATATATACATGTAAAGAGAGAGAGATTGATGATTTGATATATATATATATGTGTGTGTGTGTGTGTAAAGAGAGAAGAGATGCATAGAAAGATAGGAATCGACTAATATATATATATATATATATATATATATATATATATATATATATATATATAATTTTTTTTGTTTAAAAATATGATTCTTTCGCCCATATTTTATTTCGCTTACTTATGTATGGAGAACTGTCTTCTTAAAAATAAAAACAAAAATACTAAGGAACTCCGGATTATGCACCCAACGTGTTCTTTTCTATTTTCTGCATACCTGCGCACTTATATATATATATATATATATATATATATATATATATATATATATATATATAGAGAGAAAAAAAGAGGGAGACTGTAATAGATATGAATCCACTGACACATACACGTATATATATATATATATATATATATATATATATATATATATATATATATATAGTATATGTAATAGATCCCTTGGTATATAATCCAGGTGGATCCTAGTAATATCGGATATTAAAACTGATTCGCAGACAGAGCGCAATGTATTTATTATAACAGAGCATATATTTCATACAACAAAAAATCCAAAATTACCTCATGTGTGTATAGTCTATTTCAGACTAGCACAACTATATGCCAATCCTCAGCCTCAGCCCTATAGATAGATAGATAGATAGATAGATAGATAGATAGATAGATAGATAGATAGATCATGTAGAGTGAATAATAAAAAGATAAAAAGCATTAAATTTTAAAAAAAACAAGTCAATAATTACAACCAACGCATATAGATTTGATATTTTACTTTATTCTTTAGAACCTTTCATACAAGCTCACGTGACAATGTATATACATCGGTGAGGGCTATTTGTCATGCGGTGTCATTTATCCATCTGGAGTGGAGAGAAACGAGATGAGGGTCACAGTTGCGAATTTTAGTGGAGGTCGGTTGGGACGTGGAGGTCATCATGTGCAAACCGGACACTTGGCAACGATGGGGGATTGGAGATCTGCCACACACACCCACACAAGAAAACATAAAACGAAGTTGTTAGTATGGATGGGCTGGGTTCGGGTTTGGGAAGTGGTGGGATGAGTCGAAACTCACAATATAGAGCCTACGCAGATAATGTCAATGTACCTAATAATATCATTCGAACAAAAAATGATTTCATGGAATCTAAGAAAAAATAGGTTTTAAGCGGCTTTTTTAATTTTTCAATAGAAATCATTCACTCTGATCAGTATAAATTATCAGTGTATTTTATATATATATATATATATATATATATATATATATATATATATATATATTCCACATCCGTAATAAATATATAATGGAATTATTTTACTAGTCTACTTTTCTTTTGCAGATTTGATTTGTGTTAAATGTTATTCGTTTTTTTATAATTGATATTATTATGTTTTTTTTTTATATATATATATATATATATATGCTTCTACTCGTAAAAATCTATATTTTCTTTTTGAAGTTTATTAATTTAAAACCCTACAAAAATTCGTTATCGCATTTTGTAGTAAGTATGATACATAAGGAAGACAAAATATGCAAAATATTTCAAAAATTAATAAAAGCATACCTTGCGACCAAAACAATTTGTTAGGATATTTCCTTCCATCTTTATTTATTTTTATTTTTTTGTTTTTTCTTTTCTTTTTTCTCTCTGTCGTTTTAAAAATATTATTTTTTATTGCATGTGTGTGATATAAGTACATATTTTCTAGTTTTAACCAAATAATATATATATATATATATATATATATATATATATATATATATATATATAGATAGATAGATAGATAGATTAAAATTTTATTTATTGTTAGAAAAGTGCTCATGATTTAGTATGGAACATTTGTAGCTAAAGTGTAGGCATACAAATCATTTCAATGTCCACACTGTACATCTATCTATCTATCTATATATATATATATATATATATATATATATATATATATATATATATATATATATATATATATATATATATACATATATATATGTATACATATATATATACATATACATATCATTTATTAAGGACATTTTTCATGTTTAACGTTGTCCATTTCTTAATATACATAACATATATATATGCATATATATACACATATATATATATATATATATACATATATATACATACATATAAATATACATATATATTTACATATATATACATACATATATATACATACATATGTATACATACATATGTATATATACATATATATACATATATATATATATATATATATATATATATATATATATTATACATATATATATATATATATATATATATATATATATATATATATATATATATATATGAAAGTATGCATACATACTTATGTGTGTCTATGTGGCTGTGTGTTATTCGTTAACAGTAATTTATAAACTATTGGCACATTAAAGGTATATAAAGATTATTATTATCTTTTTTAATGTCAGTATTTTATTTTGTCGAGTGTCAAAGAAATACTGAAATATATATTTTGATATATATATATATATATATATATATATATATATATATATATGTATTATGAAATGGATTAAGTTCGACAATTATTATATATATATATATATATATATATATATATATATGAAAGAACTCCCAGTAAGAAGAAATGTATTTAAAACCGAGTTTAAAATAGGTACCTATAGACAGCTCGAACAATCTTTGGTACTTCCCTTTTGAAGACCTCATTACTAGGGATGAACCCGAACACTCTTCCGTAGGGAACGTATAATCGTATAATCTGGTGAAAACCTCCGTTCCAGAGTTTGAACATATTAAACTTAATTTTAACCCCTATATATATATATATATATATATATATATATATATATATATATATATATATATATATGTGTGTGTGTGTGTGTGTGTGTGTGTGTGTGTGTGTGTGTGTGTGTGTGTGTGTGTGTGTACATTGAGCGCGCTTATCAAAATCATGGGTCTATCTTTAGTAGTTAATTATCCACGAATCATACATAATTTTTGTGCTTTTATGATACTCGATTGGTGCTTTATTGAAGCGCGGATTGTGGATATCGGTGTGGAAAAATGACTTAGGCGTGCCGAGCAATTATCGATGCATTCTATTGCATTCACTTCGCCTTAATGCTCATAGAAAATGTATATAATTGTAAACTGACTTTCCAAGGTGAGAGAGAACAACCTATAGCATAAAGCATTCGAAATTCTGGCTTCTTAACACCCGGAGAAAATACGTAATTATTTCTGCCATGAGACAAGCCACTGAAATGCGGACTTTTATTTACTGAGAGTTACTGTTCCTTTATTTTATACACTTTCTGTGCCATGCATCTAAGAGGAAAACTTAACGACTTGAGAAATTGATTCTACTTTACAATGATGGAATTAATACAGTTCAATGAAACGATTGAATTTTCAGGATACAGTGTTATCTATGTACTTATTTATTTGGTTGTAAAAATATTGTAAGTGCAATTCTATTTATCGTCTTCGAATTATCTCCTTTGAAAATGTGTACTATAACTATGTGTGGTCATTTAATTTGTCTGTGCTGGTATTTACAATTATGTGGTTATGGTTTCCTGACACAAAGAGTATAATGTCCACTCGATTTTCACTGTCAAAAATTGAAGGAAATATCCAGAATTATTATTTCTTCGGTTGCTTAGTATTAATATTTTGTCTTATAGTTTATGTATTTATTTCAAATATTCTATATTGTACAAACATTTTATATACTTCAACGCCGTGTGTGCTATTTCAGTTTATTTCCAGTACTAACTTTGACAAGTGATACATATTTACTGAACAGGCCTACAACAATTTGGCAATTCTGTAGAACAACAAATTCTAATTTAAAAAAAAAAAAGTTATGTCTGATAACAATGAGTTATTTCCCTTTGGAAAAGACTTCAACAATAGCTGACACGTACATTTTAGTCACAATAGTTCAAAACTTACTTTCACTAACATGACATTCATTTTATTTTTAAATTTAATTGGCTACAATGAGACGAACATGTATCAGTAATGCTTTATTTTTCAAACCAATTGTTCGCAGACTATTTTTATTTGTTTTAAAGCGTCTTGCTTACATCAAATACATATATTATTAAGGTTCTTTCTATTTATGAATATGTTGACTAACTGCAATGATCACAGAGAGTAAAAGATGTCACTGGAATTTCGTTTGCTATTTCAAACTCTTGTTCTACTAAACCATTAAATCAATAGATTTATCTTTGTTTACGTTTTGGGTACGAAAATAAAGTTAGCAAATATAGACTTCAAAATGTCCGAACGAGAGATGTGCCTTTCTTAAAAAGGTTAATTGAGCATACTTTTGCAGTGAGGTCTCTCGTGACTGAGTTGGCTAACGCATCCCTCTGGGGAGGCATATTTTTTATTAAGATTTTCGACTGCCCAAGCCGGTAGACGTCAATTACACTGTTTAAAAAAACAAAGGTGTCTACACAAACACATGTATTGACTAAATGAAGTGTTTATAGCAATAATAAATATATATATATATTTACCAAAGACTCTGCATTAGTTGTTCTATACATTTTAAAATTACAGTTTACAGAAATATAATATGACCTTTTTTCTTATCTTTCAACAGGTTTGTGCTTATAGCTCGCTCCAAAATACTTACTTGATTTGTTTAAAATATTTACGATTGAATTAAAATTTGTTAACTAGTTTCTTTTCAAGTAATTTGTTGAAACTATACAAATTTATTTGGTTTTTACTAAAACATGTTAAAGATCTGATTTATATTTGCTTAATTCAATATTTTTGTTTTTTTATTTTGATCATGAATATTGTATTTTCTGAATGGCAATGCTTGATATGATGAATATTATTTATAATTTTATTATTCGTATACAAGAAAAAATATCACCTCGATAGAAAGTTCGTCGCAATTTGGGGAAAAAATATGTAAAATAAAAATAAAAATTTGAAAGAAAAAAAAAAGTTTAATACAACGGCATCACGTAAAAGGTATCAATATTTTAATTTTATAAGCGGATTTCTCCCTCTCTTCTCATGTGGAATATCGATTTTAGAATTTTTCAAAAGCTGAGTGAGTATAAAAAAAATATTCAGCTAGCAAAAACGGAGAATAGGAAAATAACTTATATTGTTATTTTGAGAGAGACGCCGAGACAATAATCGGCTGGAATCGGTGGCGAAGGAAACAGAAAAGCCAAAAAGGGAGAGAAAGTAAGTAGGAAACGGTTGTATATACAAATAGTTTTTAGAGGTTCTCTTTATTTATTTACTTATATACATTTGTCATAATTATAATAATCATTATCTACCTTTATCTGAGGAAATTTACGCACGAATATATATATATATATATATATATATATATATATATATATATATATATATATATATATATATATATATATATATATGGTTCGGCAAAAGTATCGCCCTTTTTTGTTTATTAACTTTTATTGAACAAGAATAAAATTACACTAGTTTAAGATGGCTTAAGTAACTCTGACTTACGCATTCGGGAATGGTTAAATTTTAATTTCGAGCTAGGATGAAGAGGACGATGTGGAGCAATTAAGTGGCTACCACGACCATCTGACCTACCTAACACCACCAGACTATTTTTCTTGTAGAGTGTACTGAAAGATCTTGTTTACAGACTCGAACCGAAATCTGTTCTTGATTTACACCAAGTAATACCCACTAAAATTTTTCTGAAATTAATGTAGAAATGTGTCAAATGGTTTGTAGAAGTGTTGCATTGAACATGACGGCAAGCATGTTAAATTGCTTGTTAATCATAACAAATCATGTTGTTTGTATGTGACAATACTTATAAATTTTCTTAAACTACTGTAATTCATTTTTTTCAATAAACGTTAATAAATAAAAAGGGCGTTGTTTTTGGCGCACCTAATATATATATACATGTGTGTGTCATAATTATACATATGATCTTATATATATTACATACTGTTATATATATATATATATATATATATATATATATATATATATATATATTGCATGCACATTTATATTTAAATTGAATTTAAAATTGATTTTCTCGCCTTATATACATATACATTTAATGATGTATAGATATAAATGCTTAGATATGTGAGTTGTTTAACATATACTATATAATAAGTATGTAAGAAACTGAATGATTTATAAAATTAGATTTTTTTTCATAAGTGTTTCACAAATAAAACTTAGAGAATAAATACTAGAATGGTATTAGAAAGACAGACTTGTTTTTTGTTTGTTTTTTTTTACTGATAAAGTCAATGTAATCATAAATTGATAGACAAATGTTGAAGATTTCGTTGGTCATGGAATAGAGACGGCAAATTTATCACGAGTGGAATCATACTGGATTCAAACCGAAGAAAAAGATTGTTTGCAATTTCTTTAATTCTATACACAAGAATCGAACACAAGCAAAAAGAGGCAAGAAAAAGTCCCTTGCATTTTACAAATTCGTCTGATTCCACTACAACACTTTCACTCCTAAAATGCAAATTAGATTTGTTATTGCATTGAAATGTTCATAATATATATATATATATATATATGTGTGTGTGTGTGTTCATATACACACATAGATACGAGGTGGATTCCGTACGTTTTGAGACGTTTTCAGGCGAAGCCGTTATAAATGTTCTAGAGTTGTGTAATTTTAGAATATATTTACAATACGTCTAACGTTGCTTTTCCATACTAAAGGAGAAACTGTAACAGCTTTTTGAACATACCTTACTAAACACTGCTTGTCACAGCTGACAAGTGTGCAGGATGGAGTCAGGTTATGAAGACAATTTGGAAATTTGAAATGCAATAAGGTTTTGTGTTGACAGAAATGTGCATCAAAATTGTCCCTCATTCTCCATACAGTTCAGACCTTGCTCCCTCTTATTTTGATTGTTCCACAAGCAGAATTTGAAGCTTCATGGACAGTCGTTTTGAAGACATAGGAATATATAGACTGTGACTAGGATCCTGGACCCCTCCACTTGTGGTACCTTCCATGGGGTCTTCACGAAGTGACTGCATTGATATGAGACGATAATTTTTTAAATTAATAAAGCTTCTCCTGACAGTATCAGAACATATCTGGAATGCACCTTGTGTGTACACACACACACAAACACATACATATATATATATATATATATATATATATCAGATAACGATAATTTGTTATATATCAAGAACAGATTTGGAGGAAAGACGTATGACAAAGTGGAATAAGCATTAGTGGGAAGGGAAGAAACGTGTCACACAAAACTTTTTCTACTTTGTCATATATATATATATATATATATATATATATATGACAACATATACCTGGTGTGTGTATCTAACTATACATGAATAACTTAAATATGCAGGCTTATAAACATACATAATTACATATATATATATATATATATATATATATATATATATATATATATCTATTACCTATATATAATTATATAGATATTTTTCATATAAGAGAGAGTTTTTGCATGCAGTGAAACCAAAATTATAAATTACTGCATGATTATACCGGTGGTGGCAAAATATTTGTTTCCTCAAAAATTTTGTTATATATATATATATATATATATATATATATACGTACATATATATATATATATATATATATATATATATATATATATATATATTGATAATTTATATATGCACTTGTGTACCTATGTGTGTATGCCTGAAAGAATTTCAGTTTGATTTTAAACAGTACTAAAATATTAACTAAATTTGATGAAAAATATGTAATTATAATTAAAATTGATAAAATACTTGTAATCGCAAACTATGCCTCCAAACAAAATTTCTTGTATTATTTTGAAGAATGAAGCCTAATATTTTTGTCAAGATTTCTAATGATGCGAATATATTTTAAATATTTTAATGCATTAACTCTTTTTTTCTAAAAGTCTGTTTTCACTCTTACGAATAGCATTGCTTTATAAGCATTTTGCCTGGTAAAAATCTATGAAAATAAAATTTCATTTTTTTTTACTGACCGTTTTAAAGATATCTTGGTGTCAAGACCGTTTCATTTGGAATGTATTTATGGCGAATTCATAAAAAAAAGATAGAATTTTATTTTCATTGAGAAACTACATTCTTTCTCTACAATTTTATCTCCAAAACGCATGAATTAAAATGAAATTGGCCAACTCGAGTCAATTCATGTTTAGTTATAAACAGGAGCGAAGGTTTTAAACAAAATATATGGTTTGTTTCTATTACAAACGAATAGAATTATATTTCTGAGATTTTAACACTTAGAAAAAAAACGACCGACTTTTCTAAAATAGCATTCAATATTTCCAAAAACTTCGTCGTTTTCACTCTATTTTTATTTTTTCCGCCAATCAATTATTTTCATTAAAACTCTAACTGGGGATATGTAAATGCGTATAGCAGTTAAGTTTCATTGTATGTCTTTATTTGTTTGTGGGTCTGTTGAAGGTTTCGAGACATAGAGACAGAGAAAGAAAGAGATTGTGAAAAAAAGATCAAATTAAGCATAGTAGGACCCCACATGCGGAGAGATATGTCCAGCATGATGAGACATCACGTGGCCCGAAAGATTAGGGAATAGGCCGCTGTTCGTCGAAGACCAGTACTGAGTCGTTGTGGCGAACAAACCGGATGTGGAAGAGGTAATTGGCGCATGTGCTGTCATCAGATTAAGCTTAGGTGATGGGTAAGTTGAAAACAGCATGTCTTGTTGAGGGAACTTATAACCTGGATCCGAACCAGACGGCTGCATGGCCTGGGCGAGGCCGGCGAAATCGAACTTGTAGGCGTATCGCTTGCCATGCACTTTGGTCATGATGTTCTTGTCGTAATAGTAGCGCAGAGCTCGACTCAGTTTATCATAATTCATATTCGGTTTGCTTTTACGTTCTCCCCAGCGTCGAGCCACTTCGTCCGGGTCCACCAGTTTGAACTCGCCATTGGTACCTTCCCACGTGATGCAACTTGCATTGCCATTGTCTGTGAGAAGTTCCAAAAGGAACTGCCATAGCTGGATCTGGCCGCTTCCTGCAAATAAAAAAGAAAATAATTTTAAAATCTTTTAATTTTATTGAAAACTTACCTTTATAGGCTTTTTATGGAAAATATATCTATTATTTAGATAATGAAATTTTTATTCATTCAGACTTCATACATTAAATAACCATAGGCCCAAGACGATGTAGACAGGTTTAGTCAATGTTTTCCTAAATTAATCTACAAACTATTCCTCTACGACTGAAATCAATAAGTCGTTAGCAAAATAAACGTGGATACAACGCGGTGAATCGAGCTAGTCTCGCAGATCCTTAGCTGTTGAAGTGAGTTTAATCTTTATTAGGAGTGCGAAACTTTTGACCTTATGTAAGCTAAAATTGGTTCCTTTATCACAGTTAATATTATATATATATATATATATATATATATATATATATATATACTATGCCAAATTTTATTATGCCAGTCAGATTTTCTACTAAAAAAATCATATTAACCAGCTCGATTCCTAAAATTGTCAGGATATATATATATATATATATATATATATATATATATAGTTTGTGAAAAACTACGTAATCCGTATGGTTAAACTTAAGGAGGATAAAATCTAGAGAGCTCAATGTAAATCCAGAGCAAATAATTTAAATAAAACCGTTTAAATGTGTCAATATCTGCTAACTCACTCATAGCTGCTCTCTCCCCCCTCTCTTCCTCACTTCGTTAATTGACATATGTTTAATACGGCCCGTCAAAAATGTGTAAATTTTCATTTTTTGTTTAGAAGTAAAGTCTGATGATCCGCAGTCCTTTAAAAGGGCTGTGGTGAAATAATTTATTACATGGAACCTTAAAATTGGTTTGTTTTTTTTAATTAATATATATATATATATATATATATATATATATATATATATATATATATATATATATATATATATTGAAATTATTCAGCTTAAAATATCTTTAAAGCTTATTGATAATCTTCTTGGGATAGTCAGCGATTTTCTATGCAAAATGCAACATACTTTTTTTTATTCGTGCTGACATAAAAAGAAATTGGGCATAGAAACATTTATTTGATTCCCCCATTATCCCGTATATCGGAATAAATTCTTACCTTATTATTTGACATTCCCTTGTCATTTATTCGTTATCTACTGTTTTAACTTTAATATTATTTGCAGTCGTTTTTTATTGCTTCGTGTTGATCTTCATTTGAATATTCTTTCAATATATACTTAAATGTACAAAGCTGCTTAATAAATCCGCGCATTATATTTCAGCTCAACCATGCCTTGAATAGTTTATTCTGTGATCTAATTTCAGATTTTAATGGTTGTTTTTTGTTTGTTTTTTAATTATTACAAGTTACGCGGTAGAGATTCTGAAGAACAAAATATTTGGTCCAACACATCGCATCACTATTGAATAATATTGAAATCTGGGTAGCTTGATGACCAGACTAAGAGAATGAAATTATTGAACTTGCCCAGTGCGTTGGAGAACTTTGCTCTCCTGAAAGAGACCATAACTATCGTAGAAGACTTGTGTTATGAAGAAATGTGTCTGGTCTCCAGGGAGGTGGTAGGTGACAAAATAACTTCTGTATCAATGTTTCCCAGTAGAACATTGCACAAACTATTATACAACTTCTACCAGCTTGTTGCTTTCCCCAAGAGCATATTGATATCAGCGCTTCTACGGAATAATGACGCACACAAACACTACCGTTCACCTTATTCAAGAGAAAGTAAGACTGGTTGGTTCAAGGAAGATTCTTCCACTGATACAATGCCCGACGCCCGCATTCCCATTAAAGAGGCTGGGTGTGCGGGTAATGTAATTGATAACGGTTCATAATGAGAAATCTGAGATCCACGTTCGGATACCAGCTGAGTTCGTTATATTCACTTACGTGCAAATACATTTGGGAAAGTCATGAATTCATCCTCTCCCCACAACTATGGGTTAAATAGTAAGATCTGTATCTAAAGCAAAAAATAGTGTTATTCTCAAACATTGTAATGCAATATTCACTCACAAAAAAGAGTTATTCTTAAAATCCAAAATATGCTTCGGTTTTAAATAGTCCACAAAGATTTGATAAGTCGTTAAAAAATCAACCATTCAATTAATACCGTTAAAGACGCTGTCGGTGATGGACCTTTGTAGGCACGGGGATTCTGACTGGCTTTTAGCTAAGCAATCTCATTCGCAACAAGAACGCATTCTTTTGTCCTCTTCCAAAAAAAAAAAAAATTATGCAATTTGCACCACAGCAGCCCTTCTGTTGGTTCGTAATTAGCGGGTGGGATTTTGCCCACATCTCGCATCGATAGGTCTTGGCCTTGTTGATTTTTCTCTCCTCGGACCATATTGAGATTTGATTATAAGCGTTACCGTTTCGGAAATTCTCATGATCAAATTTGCAAATGTCTTTCTTCTTGCACATAACTGCAACAATCTACACACCGAATCGAGCTACCTGCTTATATAGGTCTGACCCCGATATGTGCAGTTGTTACAAAACAGTAACAGTCATTCTTGCCCCATGTAACTAGTCATAATGCTTTGGTTGATTAGTGTGTGTAGGCTAAGCCTGATGCATTAGAGCTATCATGTCTTTGAATGTGGCTTTGAATATCCTACCTAGAGTTCACAATTCATTGGAGAATATAACGAACATAAGTGTTGTGGTAGAATCCACCTAATTTGCATAGTGGAGTACCGACCATATAAATATGGTTGGTACCGGAAAGAGAGGGAGGAATCAAGAGATTCAACCAGAGACTCTGCCCGACTGCGACTCAGTCAACACATTCTCCAGGAACGGTCTTACCAGGAATATACAAAAGACTATATGTAAATA
>CAHIKZ030001768.1:1175000-1205000 GCA_903632075.3 Acanthosepion pharaonis | reverse complement strand
GACCTAGATGCACCTAGTGAGCCAGACAAACCTACCTAGGTTTCACCTAAACGGATCGTCAGGGAAAGTTTGGCTTTATATATATATATATATATATATATACGGACATTGAGGACAATAACTACTAGTGGCAACAGTCTCTTCCAGGATAGAACGTAATCTTCATGGCCTGCAGATTGCGTTCAAACATGAAACAGACTGTTGCCATAAATATAGCACACATTAAAACTATATATATATATATATATATATATATATATATATATAGAGAGAGAGAGAGAGAGAGACTACGATGGATAAATCAGCGTCTGAATTACGCAAAAATGAAAATAACACTGACACCTCATTTTAACAGATATATTTACCAGAATTACACAAAAATATCTAGAAATATTTATTGTGTACATTTATTCAATAAAATCATCATTGGCTTCATCCTCGGCCCCCAGACGGCTTCTGAATCTCCTGAATCTCTTCTGGACGGCCGCCTTATTTAATTTGGTGAATGCTGCCATAATCATTGCCTTCGATTCATCCTTAGTATTACAAGGAGTTTTGTTGATCTCCCATTCAATAATAATCAAGTAGTCTGGAGAATTAGGTGGCCATATGTAACGAGTGATGTGGTTGCAGAAATTGTGTGACAGCCATGGCTGGGCTCGTCTGCTATTATGGCATGGTGCAGATTCCTGTTGCCAGTTATAGAGCCTTCTAGCAGCCACCCTCTTGACCTAAGGCATCACTACCAGTGTTGAATATGAGGCACTGTTGGAAGATGAATGGCGGCATAACGTCGCTATCACGAGTGATCACTTAAAATGCCTTCGTAATGACGATTAAACTCATCCAAATCTTTCCGAATCTTCTGCACTGTCCTCAGATTGACACCCAAACACTCTGAAATATTTGTATTAGAGATTCCGGCGCGAATGCCAAGTAGTCCAGCATGCCATTTCCAAATTTCTGGCGGAGTGAATTGCGTCATGATACTCTTTTTCTCACAGACGGTGATCAACTGAGCCTTCCATACTGTGCAGTCGACAAAATCAGAAGCGAACAAGGCGCATGCGCGCAATTAAAATATAAAATGGCGACAATTTCCCCATTTTCCTCTGTATATAATTCAATAAAACTGTATATTAATATATTTATTGCTAATGCGGACTTACATAATGATATCTCTGTTTTTGTTAGAGTGACCATTAGAAATTGCATTATAAAATAGTTATGGTTTATTGTGGTGATTTAAATTAAAGGTATAATCACGTCAATGCTGTCGGATATTTTAACACTTACTTAATGTTATCTGTGCTTTGTAAGAGTTACTATTAGAAACTGCTATATAACACTACTTATGCTTTATTTTAGGAATTTAAATTAAATTTATTAGACTATAAAGAATGAAGCTAGCATGCATTCTTGGCACTGGCTTTGTCTTAATCTTGATAATCTTGATGAATTTATGACCCATGTTTGTATTTTTTATATTAAATAAGTGAAACTACACGGCAAATCAATGTAAACAAGAATAACAATAGTAATAATAATAACAATAATTAATGCCCTGATCCTACATCAGGCATGGCTTTTAATCTTAATTGATTGTAGATGATTTACAGTATATATTCTGTTCAGATTTGCTTTTGCATTGCCTGACCTAAAGGGGGCTGACGCACTGAGCATCTTTGTTCATGGATGGGAGTAACGGAAGAAGTTCATCACTGGCTCTCGTTGGGTTATTTTTTTAAGTTTGAATAATAAGACAAACAAGACGACTTTGGAATTAAATCTAGATCCTTGGAAACACTTTCAATCGAATACGGACTGAGCGGACTGTGTTAACCAACCTGAAGGTATATCTAACTGAACATGACTTGTGCTCGTTTTATAATACCATTCCTTAATTACACCAGTTCAGACCTTTACAGCTACGACACACCATGCCACGCACACAGGGTCGAATCATTCTAATTCCATTTGCATTCCAGTGGTAAGAATGGAGTCCTGGCCAGAAAGCTTCTTCCCGAGATCCAATATTTTGTGGAACAGACTTCCGAGAGGACAATTTTAACAATTTAACAATCTTAACCTCTTCAAGTCTACGACCAACAGTTATCTGTCTTATATATCCTCATAATCTGAACTTGCTTCCTCTTCCCTTTATACAACAATCACACACGGTAAAACTCTACATTGAGTTGTTCATATGCTTTGTACTGAATGAACATTAAGTTTAAAACAAAACAAAGATTTTACTTCTCCGAGCAAAGTTTGGTAAATTACAACGTTTTTAATCAAATGGCTAGCAACAACCGATCCTGTAATCTGTTCTCATATATTTATCTGAATTAATTACATCATTTTAAGCACAGTAACAATTTTCCCTCCTTTTTTTCTTTTTTCTCTATCATTTTAAGCTATGTTTCTTCAAAGCGTAGATGATCATAGCTCACCGCATATTTTTCTTTTTATCTTTCAAATTTCACGCATTTTGCGGAAAGATAACAGATCGGTTTAACTTTGGCTTCTCTATGTCTTTTGAATCCTCTTAGACAGGAAGCCACACAAATCTAGTGTCCCTGAATACTCCGCTATTTAATCCATAGCTGGATGAAGGAGAAGAGATGCACTCATGTTTTTTCGAGGTCATTTGTGAAAAAAATAAACAAAAATTCCTATCACAGAATTTGAACACGGCTTGCCAATGTTCCATTTTCCGCATCGATATCAGTTACATACCACGCACACCGTCTTACTGTTAGCGTAGGAAATGTATCAAGAGGTTTATTCAATTTCAACTTCCCTCTCTTCCAAGGTTCGTTTCAGTAGATGGTAAAAGTAAAAGTTCAGTATTAAGGGAGAAATGAAATAAAAAAGCTAGAAATTCATTTTGGTGTTACATTCAGTAATTTTTATTGAAATATGAAATTCAAGATTTTCAAGTTGGTGCCGTTTATAAATAGACTAATCTTGATTCTTTATTCAACATTTAACATTATCTTTCCATAATCAGATTCCATGTGTGTATCTCGCATTTCTGGAATGAAGTGATTTAGTTGGTAGCTGAGCGTTCATTATCTGTCGCCATCTTGTTGATAAAAAGAAAGCAAACATTTTTCTTATGGATTACTCATCCTAATCAGGCAGTAAATACTTGGATAAAAATAAACAACACAAATAGATGCAATTTTCCCACAAACTTTTAAACTTTCTTGTAATCGTTGCCGTTGAAAACCGAAAAATTATCAGCCAGACCAAGGAAGGATTTAAAAAATTCTCGCGTTTCGTTATTTGGTCAGATTATAGAAAGTTAGTCGAGCTAATAAATTTTCAGCACTTCCGCGTATTATTCAATTTTTCTTGTTTGCTTCAGCTATTTCGTCGATATGCTTTTCAACTTTCTGCAAGTGCATGAAGTATTTTGAAAATTCTTGAATTTCATTCAGCTTAATGAAATCTCTATATTTATGTTACCATCTTGATGAAAAAGCAAACATTTCTCTTTCTTTACGAAGTATTCACCATAAGAATGCTGTAGAACCGATCGGCCAAGATTATGTGATAGTATCAACAGCACAACGATGAAGTACAAGTGTAGTAAGAAAGCTTTTTAGTTTTAGGTTTGCCTTCATTTTGGCAGAGATCCTTCGTTTCTTCTACATAGAAGATACCTGATCTTTCTTAATTTTGCGACTGTAAGAAAACATCATATGACTAATTTTAAAGGTATATTATAATAGTATCTAAAATAACCAGTGCCTTTATGGTATTGTCTCGCTATGTACGCTGTATTAATGTTTTTGCGCATGCGTGCGGGTAAACACACACTTAGACATCGATAATCTTGTCTCCTCTTTTTCTTAACATTTCTTCATATTTCCCTCAAAAGAATTGAGCATTCAATAAGGGAATTAATTTTTTCTTCTATTCTTTGTTACAAACTAGTTCTGCATCGTTTCTCTTATCGATGCCTTCAGTTGTCTAAGAATTCTACGCCATGTTCTAATGATGCTTACCTATTGTTACGGAAGGCCTGGAAGAATAGTTCCAGGTGCCATTATGGCGGTTTTATTTTTTATCGTGGAATTGTACTAGTTTTCTTTCTGAATTTCGTTTCTATTTTTCTTTTTTCTTATGCATTTTTTTCTGTTAAATTCGGTTGTCTTTCTTTTTTTTTTTTACCCATTGTGACATCTCTAGTATCATGTTACCAATTATGTTCTATCCCTATTTTTTTGTTTGTTTTCTTTGTTTCCATTTTCCAGTCAAATATTCTTCTCCCTTTTCATTTTTTTATTATTTTATCTTTGTTCTATATTCTACAATACTTTTTTTTTTCATTCACCTTGCAGTCTCGAGGAACATAGTATTAATTAAGATAAACATTCATCACAACGGACATGAACAAATAGTTCACTACAGGTAGAAAACCCCCAAACATTTAGAAAACTATCATCGAAACGATGGTCGGTGTTTCTAGCAGGAAGTGAAAAATTACGAGGTGGAAATTCTGATTCATTTATGTAATAGGAGCTCTTCCGCAAGAGCGACAGCCGTACAAATATATGGCCTCGCTTCCATCAGCTGTTGGCCGAAGCGGACATAGAAAGGCATGAAGATACACTGATTTAACATTTATAGCCTGATTATATACCTGCTTAAGCCGCAGTAAATACAAAATAGCTTAAAATAAATAAATAATAATAATGTTGCCGCTTGCAGCTTTGTTAGTGTTGATGATAACCGGGGAAAAAGATTAAAACTAAAAAGTGCCAGAAGTGAAAAACATTTTGGTGAAACTCTTAATTAGAGAAGAACGCTTGAGACACCGGGAGGGATCTTCTACTTGAGGATGTCTATTTTATAGTTCCTTGATTACAAGTAGTTAACAAGTCTAGTTAGATCTTCAGTCATTTCATGTAATCTGGTCTTTTGATTCGAAACCTAAAGATAAGAGAAATCTTCAGATGAAATAAAAAGCGAAAAAATCGCTCGGAGAAAGAAAAAATCAGAAAGGCAATCAGTTAAATCAATAAATAAATTCTCAAGTTTTCTCATGTACAAACATGTTTATTTGCGTGTGAATCTATACTTGTTCTAGATGTGTTATCAGATAGGAATATCGATATGTACCAGGCTTAATAAAGTATGACGCAAGATTGTCCCATGCAGGGTGCGATAGTTAAATTGTCGCTATTTTATATTTTAAATTTCGCGCATGCGCTTTGTTTCCTTTTTATTTTGTTGACTGCATAGTATAATAGGGTTAGTTGTTCACTGTCTGTGAGAAAAAGAGCACCGTGACGCAATTCCCCCCACCAGAAATTTGGAAATAGCTAGCTGTACTGTTTGGCATTCGCACCGAAAGTTCCAATACAAACATTTCAGTGTGATGGGGGCCAATCCGAGGAGAAGGCGTAGGATTTGGAAAGAGTTGAATAAGTCTAATGGGGATTACGAAGGTGTTTGGAGTGATCACTTGTGATGGCGATGATATGTCTTTTCATCTTCCCACAGTACCTCAAACTCAACACTGAGGCCTACATCAAATGACTTGGGGAGGTAGTGCTAAAAGATTCCAATTCTAGCAACTGGACTCTGCACCATGCAACATAAGTATGAAAACCCAGTCAAGGCTGTCAGACAATTTCTGCGACCACATCATTCCTTACATCTATCCACCTAACTCACCAGACTGCAAACCCTTTGATTATTATGTGTAGGGTACAGTTGAGCGAGAGACCAACAAAACTCCTTGTAACAACAAAGATGAACTGAAAGCAAGAATTATGACAGCCTTCACAAACTTAAACAAGAAGACCTTCCAGGAGAGATGCAGGAGATTCCGAAGTTGTCTGGAGGTCGTGATTGAAGCCAATGGCGATTTTATTGAATAAATTTATTCTTTAGTATTTCAAAATGTTGTTGTGTAATTTTGGTAAATATATCTGTTACAATGAGATGTCAGTGTTATTTTCATTTTTTGCGTAACTTAGACGCCAGTAACCAGTCGCAGTTTGTACATATATTTATCGACATTTGCTTATAGCAAGACACATGACCATACGTCTGGACAACCTGTCAGTAAAACCCAAGAATACGCAGACTGCATCATGTGTGGAGAGTTAAGATACCCTTCAAAAAGTTGACAAATACGAAGCAAACGCTTGATGATTTAAATATTGTTAACCTATCCCCAAGCCAATTAAATGTTTATAGACTCAAATATAAACTACCAATATTCACTTATACCCGAACCAAACACTTTCAGTAGCAACTATAAACGACCTTATTTAGCTATCTCTGAACCAATTAACTGCTTATAGTCTTAAAAATCGCAATATTTACCTACTTCCGAACCAAGTAAATGCATACCAACTCAAATATAAACGAAAATATTTTATCAGTCTCAGAACTAGACAAATAATTACAGAATCAAAATTTAGTAACAGATATTTACCAATCTCCGAGACAAATAGATGCATATAGATGCTTATAGATTAAAATTTAAACCATCAATATTCATCGATTTCATTTTGTGCTGACTTAAGTAAACGTTCGAGAAAATTTAAACCCCGTCCACATACCGATTGCAGGATGAGCTTTTGCTGATGTCCTTTGTGATTAATACAATTTGTAAGATTGCTAAGATGGTGAAAACTAGGTCTGAGGATAAGCAATTTTATTTTTATGGTTAAATACCCAGTAAGCTTGTGAGACACCTCCTGTTTTATAATGCATAGCCAGATACGCTTAGTTAAGTAATTTTAGTCAAATGACGCTAAAATCTCTTCCTCGCCCACAGCATATGAAACTACGTCCATTTCAAACATCGGACCATTAAGCAAATAAACGCAACACCGGCTATTGCTCGGCTTCTATCGTCCTTCCTCGAAAATAACCAAAGATGGATAAAAGTACTCGGGACATAACGCATAATCTCAGAAAGTACTTATACAAGTTTGAACAGGCATCAAACGACTTACTCGACACAAGGAAAAACTCTCAAACAAAGCTTAATAGACATCCTTTGTCAATTCCGTTTAATAAAACATGTTTAAGATAAGCTAATACACGTACCAAAAGTAAAGGCACAATTATCTTGTATAGTGGAGAACAATCTATAAACTGGCGACATGCAGCAACCCGACGTGGAATCGATTCTGTAAGTAGTCAGAAGAAATCTGGAAAAATGATGATCCATGCTTTCTCCATAGCTGTACACAGTCCTTTGATAGGTACAGAATGTTTTGTACGAATAGACCCTACAATCACGTCCCATAAAGGATGAATGGTTGTAGCCTCATCATACGTTGTAAGTTCCCATCATGTTCCTCAGACTAAATCTAGGCAATACGGTGCGCATACAATAAACTTGGTAAACCACACCACTCGTTGGACATTCCCAGAATGCTCTTCGCACCAATTCTAGGTATCCAATATGAATGACCATATTTACTACTCCCAGAAGCAGTAATATAATTACAGAAGAAATATTGTAACACCATGCCAGGTGAATGTGGTATCCATACAATTCATCAAAATTTTTCATTCATCGGACGTTCCAAGAATATTCCTCCGATCAATTGTAGGCAACTTAAGCCTGATAACGCAGCACTTATGCCAGGTAAACGTGGTAACCACACCCTTCGTCGAACCTTTTCAGAATTCTCTCCACACCAATTCTAAGCAACCCGCCATGCTTAAATAGCACATCGTCTTAGGAGGCGAGGTGTCCATGAATTGGTACAAATGATCAGGAAACAGTACAACTGGTCACCAGTCAATGACGTTTTTAAGCGTCGCCTGAAGACACAAGCCCTGTCCTGTGAAAACACCACACACTATTACACCACCAACAACCTTCACATTAACTTGGTGTCACCTGGTGCCCATGCGCTCGTAGGCTTTGCGCCACACCTGAATCCTACCATCAGCTGAAAACAAAAGGTCCTTAACACATCGGACGATATCCACACGTTATCGGTTCTCCAAGGCCCAGTTAGCGATGCCACGAGCCGAGGTGAGATGCTGTGTCCAGCCTTGTGATGTTAACAGGGCCACTCTGGAGACGCTTCTACTCCCATATCGCATGGAATTTAAAGAATGCGGGACTGACCAACTCGATATGTGTGTGGTATATTCTACATTTCAATGTATGTGATTTAAGCCAGTTTTGCATATCTGTTACTGCTGGCGATTCGAGCCAAATACTTCTGGTCACAACCATTAAGGATATATGGTTTGCAACTGCGCTGTTCAAGGTGAGTAATTCCTTCCATCAGGTATGCCGAAATACACGTGGCCTCGTAAATTGAGTGATATTAAAACTCGCTACAATTTCAGAAATTGAATGTCACATCCACTGTCTCTGATAGTTCACATCGCCTTGCTACAGGAATCCTAACTACTGTTCACACTGACTCCCTAGATATCAGAACACAACTGATATTAGTCTGAGTATTTTCACGACGTTAAATTAAGGTGGCGCCACCTAACATTACCTTTACATACTGATAATCTTGACTTTTGGCTCGCCGGTGTACATAAACAAAATCACAACTTCCAAGGAGACAGTTGAAAGTTAATAATTTTTTCATGGTCAAAAGATAGATAGATAGATAGATAGATAGATAGATAGATAGATAGATAGATAGATAGATCTGTCTTGGTGCATTCATGTATGAAAGTATACTTACATTAATGTAAACAATGTAAAGAGACTTGTTTGCATACAGCGCTGCGTTTATATGTACAACGTAGCTGATATACGTGACGATTTTAACGGTGTTTGTTCCCGTGTGTGTGTGTGTGTGTGTGTGTGTGTGTGTGTGTGTGTGTGTGTGTGTGTGTGTGAGTGATCTTATGGACCTTTTTCTTTGTTTTATGTGCGCCGCTATGTGTGAGTACGTTCGCCAGCGTTCGCAGTTCACCGTTTGCGCACATGTGCTTTCGACTACGTTTTAGCGCGTAAAAAGCAACGAAGAGAGAAATAGAAAGCAAGCAATGAAACGAAACCTGACAATTTTCCTTCAAGCAGGGCCTGGACAATGTGAGGTCGGGGGTCTGCAGCGAGAGACAATTTCTACGCAACTTAATGAAGCCTTCCTCCTACAGTTCGTTATAGCAATGTAAATTTGACAGACACACTAGCGAAGAGGTTTATTTAGATAAAATTCCCCTTAAACCACTTATCTACACAGACTGGAAACTCTACTGTATCCAACATTCCCAGTCAAGACCCGCACCATTAACTGACAGTACACTTCTGTTTTTTTTTTTCTTTTTCTATTTCTACATTGGTTTATTACGTTTTTTTTCTTTTGTTTATTTTTATTCATTTCTTTCTATTTTCATTCATTCTCTTGTTTCTTTTTACTTCACATCTTGTTTTTTTTTTTCCTTTAATTTTTTTTCTTTTTTATTCTTTTAATTCTAATTTTGTCTCTGTTGCCTTTCCTGATTCTTTCTTTATCATTATTCTTTTTTCTTGTTTTGCATCTTTTGTTTCTTATTTTCATTCTTTCTTTATTTTATTTTCTTTCTTTCTTTCCTTTTGAAATTTTATTTCTTTTCATATATGTTCTTTTTCTTTATTTTCCTTTCTTTCTTTCTTTCTTTCCTTCTGAAATTTTATTTCTTTTCATATATGTTCTTTTTCTTTATTTTCCTTTCTTTCTTTCTTTCTTTCCTTCTGAAATTTTATTTCTTTTCATATATGTTCTTTTTCTTTATTTTCCTTTCTTTCTTTCTTTCTTTCCTTTTGAAATTTTATTTCTTTTCATATATGTTCTTTTTCTTTATTTTCCTTTCTTTCTTTCTTTCTTTCCTTCTGAAATTTTATTTCTTTTCATATATGTTCTTTTTCTTTATTTTCCTTTCTTTCTTTTCTTTCTTTCCTTTTGAAATTTTATTTCTTTTCATATATGTTCTTTTTCTTTATTTTCCTTTCTTTCTTTCTTTCTTTCCTTCTGAAATTTTATTTCTTTTCATATATGTTTTTTTCTTTTTCTTTCTTTTCTTTTCTTTCTTTTTCTATATAGTTCATTTCTTTCTTTTTCTTTCTCTTTTTTCTTTCTTTCAAGTAAACTGTTTCTTTCTTTTCACTTTCATTCATTTTTCTATTTAAATATAACATATTTCTTCTCTATTTTTCTCATCTGAGATTCCATTTGTTCGTTTCTATTTCTTTTTTCCATTTTTATTCTTCTATTTTTTTTTATTCCTTCCATTATCTTCTATTCAATTTTTGTTTTTATTTTCCTTCTTTTCTCTTTCTAATTGTCCTCTTTCTTTTCTTCTTTTTGATATTTTTTTCATCCTCAACTTCTTTTCCTTTCCCATCTTTTCTTTTTTGCTTTTCATTTCATTCTTCTTTTCATCACCCTTCCTTTCTTATATTTTTTCTATTTTCCCATCCGTTTTCTTATTTTTCGCTTACACTTCGCAACACTTAACTGTCACCGTGTCCTCTAATCCAAGCTATTTAACAACAAACAAATCTCTCCATATTTAAACAGCATCAGTACCCAGAGCATATCGTCATACTGATGGGAATTATTGAAAGGGCTTCTGACTCCCAACAAAACACCATTTCATTGTTTTCGCCATTATCTTAACCCACTTTATTAACATTCACAAAAGGAAAAGGTTACGCAACTACTACTACTATTTTTTTTTCACTCAGAATTTATTCCACTTTAAAACAATCTTGAATTTATAATCATTTGTGGTTTCAACCAGTAATTCATTTAAAGATAGTATAATTCTCATTTAAATCTAACCTTTCAATAATGTGAATAATATATCTGATTTTTGAGTTTTAAAAACTTTCATTCCGCAAGTTTAAAATCAAACTAAGTCACTAAAATACAAGTAAATATAATTTTAAGTTATGCCCATTCTTTCCTTAATTTTACTTTTAAATGACCAACGAAAATATTGATTAAAATTTTATTCAATAATTTCGATTTGAATATCTCTCTCCTATTCAATATTTGCCATATTGATGCTAAATTTCTGGTTAACGTTTCAGCGAATTATGTTAACATTTGATTAGACGTAAAAGATGGCTTTAAAATGCTGGCACGATCTTGGCATGTCTTTTGTGGTCTTTTTTCATACTATTATGTAACCTAAAATATTCATTGACTGACTGCTTGGATGAATCCTGACGTTCCGATTCATTTGTTCATTGAAATCCCATCAACAAGGTAAAAAGAAATAAATACATTCAAGAGATTCAGGCAATCTGAATGCTTTATGATTACAAAAAAAGTATTTTGTGTCTGTGTGTGCGTGCGCACACACTCAAATAAGCAGAAATATAGATCAACACATAAAAATTCATACAATCAAACATATGGACATAGGAGTTGATAGCTACGAAAATGTTATGATAAATAGATATGGGGGAGTCTTGAATAGTTCTCAGATCGATTAAGAAGCCCTTCCAAAATAAAAAAAAAAATATCATAAACGTAGTCAGATTTCAGAAAGTGTATAAAATCGAAAACTTTTCATCATTCCTGGTAGATAGCGAGTTGCCCAAAAAGTACGTTCGGTTTTTAAGCGAAAATAAGACACAGGTTTTAAACACAATGCCATTTATTCAATCAGTGATATAATTACCGTTTCATTCCAATATCTTCTGCCATCTTGTAGACAGATCCATTATTCCCCGCTCAAAACATTCTCTGTCTTTATTGACGAAAAACTATTTTTACATCCGATTCAGAGTTGAAGGTCCGTCATTCAATTCATTTTGGAGATAGCGACACAGGTGGATATCTGAAGGCGCACAGTTGCTCAGATATGGAGTGTGTGGCAAAACTTCCCAGCCAAGCCCTAGTAAGTTGTGCTGCGTCTGCAAAGAAGAGCGCAGTCTGACATTGTCGTGATGTCCATATGAATAGCAAGCTTCTAACTAGCTTCTTCTAATGGATCGGGTGAAGTCCTCATTCGAAAGTTAGATATGATAGTTTGCTGCGCTTCACCCATTTGCGCTTAACATTGTTATAGACGATACATTTTCGCCCCCTCTCTACATTCTCTTGAAGAAAGGATCTTTTTCTACACGTTTCTGCGACAAGTCCCAGATGGAAATCTATTTGGGCGAGGTTAGTCTATTTAAACTGATGTCGGTCGTAAACATCAGGCCTGCTGATGTAACCAAATTGATGCAGATGGTTTTCAGCACTCGATTTAGATATTTGGAGAACATCTGTGATCACTGAGGTTGGCGTAGACAAACTCCTTCATTTTGCTGCTATTATTCTCAGGTGAACGGCCAAAGCGAGCTGCATCTTGAACCGAAAGATTTCTCGATCGAAATCTTGAAAACAACTTCTGGCACACACGTTCCTTAAGAGTTTCCTCTTCGCAAACAACGCATATCTTAACACAGATTTCTGCCGTTTTCTTGCCTTTTTTTTAATAAAAAAAAGTATGAGGTATCGATAATGTTCGTTTTGGGTCTCCATTTTCAGGGTGATCCCCACAAAAAAAAACTGTCTCGTCGAACAAAGTATCTAAGGAATGCGCATGCGCAATGGACAGTCTGAAGTTAGCTACTTATTAGAGTACTTGAACTTTGGTCTCGACAAAGACCGAACGTACTTTTTGGCCAACCAGATAGATAGATAGATAGATAGATATGCAAGCATATATGTATGTATCGTGTGATGAGTGTGGCCGTGCCTGCTTGTCGAGGGTAGGCCTCCTCAGATACGAACGTGGACACAGAAACATCCCGATTTACCAATATGTTGCCCAGCAAGACTTTTCAGGTCAGTCAGTGCACTTGCTAGTTAGCACAAAACTAAACTTCCAGATAATCAGACTTCAGTCAGAAAACTCGCTTGTGCGCAACGTGGAATAACTTCTAGGTCACTTGCTGTTCTTGGGTCCCATTTAAGACATCATCAAGGACACAGAAATCATCCCTGAAATGTTCGTTTGAAAGTTATGGGTTCTGGGGTAGTCTTACTCGCCCACTTTTGTTTTTATGTGCCATGTTCTTTCAGGTCGTAGGCGATCATGGCTCTCCACCTCCTTCTATCCCTTGTAGCTCTCAACAAATTCCTTCCCTCTGCTACTTTCCCCAGACCACGCCAGCAATGTCACGCGCTGCTTTGTCTTTTCTCTCTTTACCTCTATTCGACCCGTGAGTATCTGGGACACATAAGGAGGATTATGCACCTATAAATGTATATTTACGTATATACATTTTTTGAAAATTTTCGATACCGCCAAAATCCATTTAATATATATATATATATATATATATATATATATATATATATATATATATATATATAAAAAGCTTGATTTATGATATTTAAAACATTTATTTTATGATAATAACCAAAACGGTCGAACGTACTAGAAAAAATGTACTTTGCTGTGTTTATCCACAATTTTGACCCAAATGTGTAAAAGATACAATAAAATTTTAAAAAGACAGACACATCAAGAAAAGTATTGGGGAAATTGTATGACTGTTAAGGTCCGGTTCCTTGTACCCCGGGTGATAGTCCACGAGTAGAACCAATAAAGAAGAACCCGAAGGTGGATATGGAATAACACAGATATATTACAAACAGGAATATATACAGAGAGGTAGAAAGTGTTAGTACGAACAATCAGGTTTAGTATTAATTGTCTGAACGCGACTCTGTTTCGGACTGCCTCTGACTTGACTGACTGACTCGCTCGCTCTGACTGACGGACTTCTGATGGACCTCACTCCAGACTTCAGACTGAACTCCAGACTTCAGACGGAACAGTATTTAGTCACCCCTCCCCATGAGGGCATCGCGTGGCCGGTTTAACATCGGATCCGAGCCCGTGGGCTCGGCCAAAAATATGCCCTTTGAACATGTATAAACGGGTTCAGGGTCGGTTTACCTCCCCGAAAGAGACTCCGCCCTTCAGCGTAGCCTCGTTCGGGTTCCTCCCCGCCCGAAGGCAGAGAGTTCAACCGATCAGCCGGTCGTCCGACTTCAGACTGAACGGTATTTAGTCACCCCCCCTCCACGAGGGCATCATGTGGCACAAGGCCGGTTTAATGTGGGGTCTCCGAGCCCGTGGGCTCGGCCAAAAATATGCCCTTTGAACCCGTATAAACGGGTTCAGGGTCGGTTTACCTCCCCGGAAGCGACTCCGCCCTTCGGCGTAGCCCCGTTCGGGTTCCTCCCCGCCCGAAAGCAGAGAGTTCAACCGATCAGCCGGTCAGCCGGTCGCCCGACTTCGGACTGAACTCCCTGCTTCCTCTTGAGGCGCAGTATTTATTACGTATGGAATAGTCCATTATGTTATTATGGGTAAGGTCCCGTAACAATGACAAAGTGGGAAACGTTTACTCATGATGCGTTTCGTTATGTTGGTATAGCAGACACGGAAAAGAAACTACAAAACCTCCTACAGAATGTAGAGGGGGGGCGAGAAGGAACTAACCATAAACTCCAAGAAGACAGAATGCATGGTCATCAGTAAAAAAAATGAGCCTGGAATGCGATTTGCAAGTTGGGTACTCTAAAATCACGCATATGTGGAAGTATAAATATCTGGGAAGTGGTTTGATGGAGGACAATAGGTGCGACGGATTGGGATGGCCAAAGATGCATTCTAAGAGCTGGAGAGAGTACTGCGGGATAGAAGGATTTCTTTGGTGACAAAGAAAAGAGTACTGAGCTGCTACGTGGCATCTGTCCTCCTATACGGCAGCGAATGTTGGACGGTCTTCTCAAAGATGAAGAAGAGACTCGGGGCAACGAAGATGTACTTCTACAGAAGGATGCTAAGGATATCATGGAACAAGCGTGTGAGCGACGATGAGGACTTGTAGAGGATGGAAACAAGGAGAAAGCTTATACTTAACATAAGGACGAGGCAGATGAAATTTCTGGGACACGTAATGAGAAAGAAGAGCCTGGAGAATCTGATATCCACAGGTCGAATAGAGGGGAAAAGAGACAAGGGAAAGCAACGCATGACATACCTGCCGGGCTTAAGCAAGTGAATGGCAGAACGTGGTCTGGGGTAGGTAGCAGAGGCACAAAACTTATTGAAAGCTAAAAGGATAGGGGAAGTGTAGAGCCATGATCGCATACGTTGTGAAAGGACACGACACATAAAAAGAAGGTACGACTACACATGTGCACGGACGAGAGATGCTGGGAATTTTAGATTTTTTTTATCTAGCCGAATTCATTTAGAGTCTTTTCCTATTTTTCTTCCATCACTTTTGTAAGTAGATATTCCACACTTTGACAGTAGATCTACCAGATCTACTCTCTGCATTAGCAGGGAGGAACCCGGAAGAAGGTTTGCCGTAGGGCAAGGTTTCGTTCGGGGAGGTTGACAGTTCTCGAACCCGCCTAGGCGGGTTCGAAGGCTATATTTTTGGCCGGGCCTACGGGCTCGGATGACCCACAATAAACTCGGCCTTGTGCCACATTCAACCCCACGTGGGGGGATAGCTAAATATAGTAGATCTACCAGGAATGGTGAAATGCTGTAAAATCCAGAATAATAAGAATAATTATATAATTGCTCCTTAATGCTACTCGAAGTGTCATGCATATAGCAATCGTCAGACGCAAAACAATCTGATCAAACATTTCCTTATTTATAGGCAACTGACAAGATAATGGAGTAGTCTATTTTCATGTGGGAAAAATAAACGAATAGAAAAAAAACATGAACAGATAAAAAAAAAAATTAAATTAAATTAAGAACATATAAAAATATACAAATATTTTATTAATAACAGCGTAGCAGTTCATTTTAGCACTAAACCACTAGGCTACCCACATAGATGATTGCATTATATTGGTGAAAGCATGTATAGAACCAGCTACAGAAAGATAACAGGAATCTGATGCACAGTATGCAACGAAGTCGAGAAACATCCTTCCGCAGTTTCTCATTCAGAGTTTTCCTTCTCCTAAAATGGCTGTCATCCAAAGGTATAGGATGCGTGTTTGCCCTGCGATGGTAACTGTTGCTCTCTCTCTCTCTCTCTCTCTATATATATATATATATATATATATATATATATATATAAAAATTTCTCCGATTTAATCGGTAGAGAAGACAATATTATTTTCCTATTGTCATTTTTATTCATATATATATATATATATATATATTATGAAATGGACAAAGTCCAACAATTATTTTAGGACATTTTATGTTTACATCCTTTTTATAGATACAAATATTTAAGTAAATGCTTTGTTTCAGGCCGGTAAATGTTGTTTAATACTGTTTATTATAAACAGAGCATTTACTTAAATAATTGTATCTATAAAAAGAATGCATAAACATAAAATGTCTTTATATATATATATATATATATATATATATATATATATATATATATATATCCATAGATAGATAGATAGATAGATAGATAGATTTAATTTCTGTTTACTGACGGCTAAAATCATCCGTAAGCTTAAAAGACATAAGTAAATTATATCGTTTTTTTTTTTTTTTGACAAGTTAACAATAACAGAACATTTTATTTCCACTACGTCATCTGAAGAATTTACTAAGCTGAAGTGAAAAATTCACATACCTCTATATTATAGATTCTTCTGGTGATGTAGAAATTTTACAAGCAAAAATAGAGATAGATAAACTTTGCATCATATATATATAAGATAGATAGATAGATAGATAGATAGATAGATAGCGACAGGCTTTTAGTCGTCGTTTTAACAGTCATTTGATAGATTGAAGAAAATCAATTTTGATTTACTTGGAAATACACTTCTCGCCATTTCACAAAGAAAAGTTTTTTTCTCTCTCTCGCTAGCTCTCAAAAAGGAAATTCCAAGAATAATTTACTCTGTATAGGACAAAAAAAAAGAAATAAATAAGCCAATCACAATCAGTCTTTTAACTCAGAAACAAACCTTCAAAATTATCAAAAAGACGTTTTTGAATATTTGAAAGTAAACAGTTCGTTATGTTTTTCGCATCAAATTCTGTGATTTGTAATCGGCAACGTTCTGCAATTTGTCGTATAATTGAAACATCACAATTCAGTGAATTTTGTCAAAAATCCAATCAGGGATCAATTTCCGTTGATTTCATTGGAATTTCTTCTTTTCACTTGGGAAGCTTCAGAGTCGCAAACTGAATTTTCTGTCGAAGTTCAATTGGCGAAGAAAACCAGTGGAGAAAAAAGAAAGCAAGAAATGCAATAAAGACACCTTAATGAAAAAGCTGATCATCTGGCAGTGTAACGGTAAAGCTTTGAAATAGTTAAGATATTAAAGGAGAATTTACGTTAAGAAAACAGAATAGATTTTACATGCTCGTATTTGCACACATAAACAAATATACATTCTGTTCAAGTAAGGATAGATAGACAGAGAGAGAGAGAGCGAGGGAGAAAGAGACTAGATATATATAAACAAACTATACATACATATCTCTCTCTCTCTCTCTCTATATATATATATATATATATATATATATATATATATATATATATATATATATATGTTGAAAGATAAGTAGAGAAACAAGTAGATAGATATGAAAATGACGAGAAAGATAATGAATAAAACAGACAAAGATAGAGATAAATAGACTATATATATATATATATATAAAAAAGAAATATGTTGTAGTGGTTCCAACGAGAAAAAAGTATATTAAAAAAGAAGAGAAGAGAGGTCCGCTAACGTTTTTTGGTTGTAATGTGGATTTATTTAGAAAAAATAACAAAGCATAATATTTTTTCTAAATAAATCCACATTACAACCAAAAAAGTTAAGCGGCACCTCTCTCTTTATTATATATATATATATATATATATATATATATATATATATACTGAGCACAATCTTCAGATATGGAACAGATTGTCACCCCTCAGAGTTGACTTCAGTGTCCATATTTACATATGCTCTATCCCTTATATTGAGCCTTTTACCCAGAAAGATAGCACACCTTTCAACTACACACACACAGACACCCACACACACCTACACACATATATATATATATATATATATATATATATATATATATATATATATATATATATATATATATATATATATATATATATATATATATATATATATATATATATATATATATATATATATATATATATATATATATATATATACATACATACATACAGAATAGATATGAACAGATTATAAAGAGAAAAGCGAGAGAATAAGAGACTAGATAGATATGAACAAACTATATTGTTCTATATATATATATATATATATATATATATATATAGAGAGAGAGAGAGAGAGAGAGTCAAGGATAGAGATGAACAGACTAGATAGATATGAAAAGATGAGATAGATATAGGAACAGAATCAATAAAGCGTGAGCGATGAACAGACTAGATAAATAGATATGAATAGACTATATATATATATATATATAGAGAGAGAGAGAGATAGATAGATAGATAGATAGATAGATAGATAGATAGATAGATAGATAGATCATACGAGTATATGTAATCCCATACTGTAGAACTTTGCTTACAGAACACTGCACTCACACCCAGAGTTCGATTATAATATGCCCGTATCTATGGTTTTGTTCTATATGATATAAACTTTACTCGCGTTAGTTGCCTTACTTCGATAGTTCTGTGCATTTGAGCATATTATGTGAATATTTGTTTCCTTTAGAAAAAGTTCAATGTGTTTATATACAAATAACTTAAATGTTAGCTTCCGGGAGGTGCATCTATGGAAGGTGGCTCCCGTGACAACGCACTAAAATTTTGCCTCTATTTAAACGCAGATACCTACTGTTGTAACCTAGGAAAGGTTACTGAATGAGGAATAACCAAGACAGGGGTTGGAAATGAAATGGTAATCTTTATACCATCAACAAAATACAATACTCGCCAGTGCCGTAGGTAAACCGTCGCTAGTGGTGAACTACTTAGACAGCATATTACCCCACTTACAATAGGGAACAACGTATTTATAAGGATTTGGACATACCCATTAGTGTTCATAAATACGGTATATAACATCTATCAAAGTGCAAATATTCCACTAAAACAAGATGATTATCTTTTATTTGATTTTATTTTCTGAAAGGAATTTATATTTTTATCATATAATGCTATCACATGACATTTTCTTTTACGAAACTAGGGCAACACAATTCTCACAAACAATATATTTTAAAGTACATGACCTCAGACTATACGAAATTACGCTGTAAATGTCACTTATTTTTTTTAATTGAGAAAAAATGATAAAATATGATATAATGATCTACAAGAAGACATTCTTTTGAAAGATTATAACATTGTAAATTCATCTTTTAGTTTTGAATATCAGTAAGATATTCCACGACATGAATATTTAAATATTAATTTACATTTTTATTTGGGAAATCATGAAAATATAATTGCATCACAAGAAGATATATTTTAATAAGTTATTGCACCAGTAGTGGAAGCAAGGAACATCGGAAAGTATCTGTTAAGCCAAAAATTGCACCTTCCTTGCATTCACTGATACCAATATGTCAATTACAGTCACAATTAGAAAAAACTGTGGTTGGCAAAACGTTGACCAATTATTTAGCGCTTAATGCTTAATTAATGAATATTAAGCTACAATTTATTTGCTTAGTTTTCAGTGGCATCATGCTTATATACCGTATCTGACAACCCTACCATTCTTAGAATATTGCTGCTCCATCTAGTCTGCTGCTTCTGCTATATATTTAGTGATCCCTGATAAAATATTGGTCCTGACCTAACATCTCGGCTTCATTTAGTTTCCCACCGCTATAACGTCACTTCCGCTTGCTTTTTCTATAAATACTTCCATGGTAATTATTCTGAGGCGCTCTCCTCTATGGTACCTAGAATCTGAATTTAAACGCAGTACTAAATTGACTGCGAGGTGTCATCATTTTACTGATGAAATGGCCAGATGTAACCGGAATACTATTCTCGTATTTTTATCAAACTATCTTCCGGCTGTTGCTTTCCAGTCAATGTTGATCTTCAAAAATTTAAATAGAATTTCAGTCGTTATCTTCTGTCTTCTTAATTTCTGTTCTTTTATTGTTTTCAATCCTTAATAATGCTTTTCGTTTTCTTCTATTCTTTTACAGTCAGTAACCCCTGCGTCTTAGTGGTTTTGTTCCTTTCCTTGGGCCGAAATGATTTTAAAAATGTTAACTTGATTATGTGATCTATAAAAGGCAGGATGTGTGTGTGTGTGTGTGTGTGTGTGTGTGTGTGTGTGTGTGTGTGTGTGTGTGTGTGTGTGTAACCAATGCACGGCCGCAATTTTCGACGGATTTGCACCAAAATTTACATGCACATGCTCCAAGTTAGCGGGAAGGCCAAGACCGACGCCGCATTTCCCAACTCCCATCGAAAGTGGAAATAATCGATTCTTTCATGCTTCTACGGCAGTTTTCATGTAGTTTGCGGCCATTTTGTACTGGCCAGAGTGAGAGCCAATATCTGGCTGCCACGAATAGGCAGGAAGATTCTATTGGCCAGCGTGAGAGCCAACAGCTGACTGACACGAATGTTAACTAGCATGCTAGCATGCAAAGAAAAAATGAATAGCTGCATTCGTCACAAGTGGGAAAAATTTAAATCTGCATGGCACTTTACTCCAATTGGCTCATTCGCTTGCTTAAACTCAACGTTGATTCTGATTCCGCAGAACTGGGTTGGGTGTGAAAAAGTATTTGTTGTTAACATTCTTTTTCTCTTTCGGTTTTTCCAGTTACGAGTCCTCTTTTTTAAGCTGATCGTTTTGTGTTCATTTTGTTTAGTTCTTTTTCGTAACTGATTTAATGTTTAGTATGGAGCTTAGAAAAAATTTGCAGTGTGAGATAGGCAAGAAGTAAGGCATGTAGCAACATAAGAACGGCAAAGGGCACTCCTTTAAAGGCAAGAAAGGGCAAAAATATTTTAAGTCAAGTGATAGCGATTGCTGTATGTGTTGTACGATTTTTGAATCAAGCACGGGCAACGCCGGGCCATGCGGCTAGTTATGTGATAAAGTTTATTTATTTATAGAGGGAAGCTTTTTCATATATATATCATATTTAATAAAGCATCATTGATTCTATGATATGCGCACGCAGAATATAGGATATCGGCATGGAAAGTAGGATATGTATGCCATATACAAACTCTGTCCGATGTTGTTACATTTACTTTTAAATTAATATTCGTCCAACTCTGAAAATCGCTACACCTCATGCGCCATATAAGATGGCTTATTTTTGCTAAGTAAAATTAAAAATATTGATCATTTTAAAATGATACTAAGGGATATCTTCAGCAGCAGGTTTGCGTCTTCTTGGTTTCAGTGCTTACGGCCATATCACGTTGAAACACCGGTTCCCGTACGATCACCGAAGTTGAGCAACGTCATTACCTAGAATGGTGACCGCTTGGGAATACCAGGTGCTGTAAGCTTGGATCAAATCAATTAACATATTTTTGTTTTGATTTTCTATACGACAATGTGATGCCTTTGAATGTTATCGTCATTAAATAGATGTACAAAACAAGGCAATTTTTTTTTTTTAAATGAGAAGGCTTTTAATGTTATTTAGAAGAAAAACTTTATAGAAAAATGCATCCTTCGAAGGAAATACACATACAAGACGTGTATGTCGGATGTCAGGGAAAGTTAAAAAAATGTATCACTTATCACTTGTTGTGATGTCATACAACAGATTAGACAAGAAAATATACATTAGATATGACAATCTACACTCTCAGTATTGAGTGGCCAGCCAGTGTCTACCATGACTGACAGGCGCCATTCAATTTTTGGGAAGAGTTTTACAAAAGCTGTTCCTACCGTAAAGTGATAGTCACAGAAGTTAATCGCACCAGGCCTTTCGCTTGTGAAGTGAGATCAAGTTCAACTAGGTGCCTAGATTCTTGTAAGGTTTAACAGATAGAGAAGACAGTAGATAAGACGAGAGATAATAGAAGAAAAGAACTGGTATTCTTTATTATAGCATAAAATAATTAATCATTATAATGATAAATTGATAACAATTATAATAGCAAATTTATCAAGCTTATTTGCTTATGTAGTGACGCTTTCATATGTATATATTGTATCTGATTAAGCTAATTCGATTATACGATGAAGCTTATTTGTTTACGCGGAAAAGCGTTTTCATATATGGTATTTAACTAAAGTTTACTTGCCTCTGTGGAACGTGCGGGTAGAGTAGCGGATATCGGTGCAAAAAGTGGGTTTGGTTTCCCCAGATCAAATTCTGGCTGAGGTTGTTTACTTTCACACTAATAACCTTGGAAAAGGTATGAATCTATCTATTTCACCCACCACTATCTATGAATTAAATAGCAGGGCAGACTGTTTTATCTAAGCCTTGGTTGGTAACCAGCTTAGAAGAAAGTCAGCTTCAAAACCAACCTAAACAGGGATGGGCTCTGTCAGGCTATCTTGCACTAGACACATCTATATTTGGTGCACTAACGACAGTAATGGGTTACTAGAGTTGTGCTTGTGCACTTGCTTCTATAATTTGCTGAAATATAATTATATATAGAAGTAATAAATTTTAATTGATACTCTATTTTCGAGAGAGCATAATTGTTTGTAACGTTTAATGTAAGCTCATAATTGCTTGTAAAGTTTATTTGCTTCTATAAATTTGGTGAAGAATATGGAATTTCTTGTAGACATAATAAAACTTACGTGCTTATGTATGTAATAATAGTTACCAAACATGTGTATGAAATGTTTTAACTGTCGATGTTTCGAAACTCATATTATTATGTCTTTGATTATAATCTTTTGTGAGAATGAACTCTAGAGAACATGATTTTGACAGCTGTTCCCGTCATAAAAGATATTCTGCGAGAATAAAAGAGAGTTTATTTTATGAAATGGCTATTATAATCTTTATATTGTAGATGTTTACTTTTCACATCGGTAGAATCTAGTGGCATTTGCAATCAAGTGATAGCTAGTTTATTTAATACTTCACCACTCTTCTTAGTATTGCACTTGATTTTATTAATAATGCCATTCTCATTATTTCAATTCTCTCATGGATTCTTACTTGTTCCAATGTATTTGCAAGGTTCTTTCTTCCAAATTTTATTATTAATGCTAAACATCTTTCACTCTGGTAGTAATGAAATGAGAGCAAATCTTTTAAGTTAGTCCAACGCTCTCCCCAGCTTTCTGGAAATGCTGTCTTTTGAATAGTTTCAATATCCAATCGTTCCAATTCCTTCATATGGTCGTTTGACATTGTTGAAATATATACCATGATGATGGACACCATTTTTTTTCTCGAAAGGCTCACCTATCTTCCCCAGTTGTTCACATTCTTTCGATTCCAATCTGCGATCTGCTAGGACATATAAAATCTGACACATCGTTTTTATTGTTTACGATAACAAAATCTGGATTCCAATCCTTGATTGGAAGATCGCTTTAAATTTCAAAACTTTATACAATTCTATTTCTTCTATTCTCTTAGAAAGTTTCTGGATTTTTCCGATGCCATTAAATTGTGAGTTCAAATCCACATTACACAGTTCGCAATAGAGTGCATTATTATTCTAAGTGATCATTATATTATTTCATATCATGAAATTATTATTATTAATCTACATATCTCATATTATATATTATGTCATATTATAATATTATGTCAGTGGATGCATTGTTGTAATTTAATCGAAAGCTTAAATGTCATTATGAAGTCAAGTTCTATCACTGGTACAATAAAGTCTTAATAATTATTTAGAAATAATTTCTTTTGCAGAAATTGCTCTGAAATAGGATTGTATTTTCAAGTAATGCATTGAAATAAAATACTGTGTTGTAAAAACGTTTCCATGCAGAAAAAAACACGACAACAAAACATAAATAAAATGAAAGATAGTTAAAGAAATTACTTTTAGGTAAATTATATAAACGCGATACAATACAAAAAAGCCAGAAAGAAAGAAAAAAGAAAGACAATATAACAATCGACCATGATTTTTTTTTCATAGGTGAAATCATTAAACAACTAATCTATTCATTGGTTTTACAAATATATAATTACTAGATCATAAGTATGAGATTAATAAAATAAATCGAAGCTAAAAGTACCATTTGTTATTAAAATTAAGAGTTTTACCTATTTTTTTAACTGTAGAAAATCGTATTCAAAACAATCTTTAAAATTCATATCGCATTATTAATTTCTTTAACGTTAGCTTCCTTTAATTTTTTTCTTTTCCGAGTTACGATTCAGACCGTCATTCAAACGTCATTCGTAAACAATACAGACTAGAAATTAAGAGTAAGCTCGTTGTGAATCTCAAACTCAGTCCTTTTTATTATTATTATCTCCCGTACCTGCCAGCCTGCTTAAGCTACAAAATATTCAATAGGCTGCAGAAGATTTGAATTATTTTCCTCACTGCTTAATGTCATATTTGATGTTATTATTTCTTATACTTTTATTATTATTAATAGCAATATTATATTTCTCAGATGAAGAACTGCCAGACATTATTGTTTGCTAGTATTTCTTTCATCTTCATTTTTGTTGCCTTTCATTCGCAGCAACTCAGGCCGCCATTCTACGACCGCTAACAAACAGCAGGAATCGGAAATAAGGCTTCCAGGGGCAAAAGAGACACGAGTTTCTACCCGACTCAAGTGTATTGTTTCATTCCAGCTTCTAATGCTTACTAACGGCTGTAGAATGACGGTCTGAATTGTTGCGATAAAACCTCGCCAAAACTTGATAATAATTAATGACAGTTTCTTAATAAAAATTCAAAAAAATACATAACACTGTAAGACCGAAGCATGGACGCCATCCATGTTATTACGAAAATAAGTAAAATGTAAATACATGTAATATGAATATATAAATTCCAAGATTAGGATTCAGATCCTTTTTTTTAAGTAGAACTTCGAATGTGTAATGAAAATTTAAATGTATTTGCAATATTTTAAAGTTAAAAATTTTACAAGCATTATTTTAAATGCCATCTGACTAGACATAATTTGGTAGTTTTATGAAAATTATTTTTTCTTCAGTTCCTGTTCTACTTTCTTTTCAAATTTATTATGTGAGAGTGAATATGAACAATAAGGAAAATGTGCGAAAAATTCCTAGACGTGACTTACCATTGTGAAGAAACTGGTCATAAAGGGGAGAACGTAGTTTTTCTAAAATAATAGAGTATAAAAAGGCCGTCAACAATATCTGTTACGATATCAGGTGCAAACAATCTCTAAATATTTTTTTTTTATTAAACATTATTTCTAATAATGGCATACACTATTGCAAAAAAAAAATACACCATTAAATAACTGTTATTTACACAACACAACTGAACAGACAAATTTAAAATAAAGGTTCTATCCTTTAAAAGAAACCAAAAATGAAAAGTATGCCCGATTGCTAAAACCTTAGCAAATGACAATTCGTTCCTATGATGTTTTATTTTCATTCAAGAGATGTTTTTTTCTGGATAGGAATAAAAGTTCTAATGACACATTTTATTTATATATTTATCTATATGTAACTAGATCGTCATGTCTGCTAAAATAACAACCTATTCCAGCCGAATTGGTAAAAAAAATCTGTGTCAAGATGATAAACTACAGTTTAAAAGTTAACAGAAAATGTGTCGGGAGTTTTGTGATGACGTCACTTCCAGGAAACAAGACAGCCTCAACATAATTTGCACTCAAGGAAGTCATTAATGAAAAGTAAGTATTGCCCAAATCTTGTTAGATTCCTGACCTCAAAATTTTCTCTCTTTTAAATATAAGAGTCCCAACAACATTAAGTAATGATAAGTTTATTAGAGAAGCTTTACCGATGGGTAAATTAAACTCATCATGGAATTAAATTAAATAGTAGTAACCGTAGAAATTTTACAGTTCTATTTGAATTTTATGACTACAAGATGCTCATGGAAATTCCCCTATTCTCCGTCAAAACATTTGAGCTTAACAATTTTAACCAGATATCTAAATAACAATCATAAGTATATAAAAAAAAAACAGGTCAGTAAGCAAGAGGGTATAAATGAACATATTTAGGATTGACAATTTTTTACATTTCACTGAATCATACGTGAAACACACTTGAGCGTTATCGCCTCCTCTATCTTCCTTCCGCCTCTCTCTCTCACACTCTCTCTCTCTCTCTATCTCTCTCTCTCTCTCTCTCTCTCTCTCTCTCTCTCTCTCTCTCTCTGAAATCGAACGGTGTTTCTGAAATGTCTTATCCGTCTTTCCCCGTGATCAAAACGGAATACTCCATTATTGACTAAGGAACAAGCAGAATTATTTGATCATAGTAAAACGAAGTGGAAGTAAATCATTATTATTGTAGTAACTTCGATCCACAATGAATGCCCCATTTTCTATGTGCCGTGTCCCTTCGATCATGGTTCTCCACAATGTCCTGTCCTTTAACTCTTAATAAATTTTGTTTTTTTGTTATTTCTCCTAAACCTTTTTAGCCATCCATTTATTCGAGCTAAGTAGGTTTATGCGTTGCTTTCCTCTACCCCTCTTGCCTTGAATTCGTCCTGTGAGTATCAAATTTTCCAAACTCTCTTTTCTCATTATGTGACCTAGAAATTTCAACTATCTCTTCCTGGTGTTAAATATAATTACCCTTTTTCTTTCCATTTTCACTAAAACTCGGTGCTCACATGTTTGGTTCATAGACTTCTCAGCATACTTTTGTAGAACCACATTTCTCTCGCTTCAAGTCTCTTCCTCATTTCTGAAAATATTGCCCAGCATTCACTGCCATAGAGCAGCAGGACTGATATTACGTAACAGTTCAGTATTTTTTTTCTTTGTTTCTAACGGAATATTTCTGTTTCTTAATAATTTTCATACCTTCAGGGAGCGATTTTTTCGTTCTTAAAATACACCTTCGGATTTCATTGTCGCACTTTCCGTCCTCTGTTAAAATAGTTTCCAGATATTCCAGAATGTCCGGTAAGAAGATATCTCATTGTCTTACTGTTATATTCCGTGCTAATAGGAATATATACTTGACAAACACGGTGGATAAAATAATGATCATAGTAAAACGAAGTGGAAGTAAATCATTATTATTGTAGTAACTTCGATCCACAATGAATGTCCCATTTTCTATGTGCCGTGTCCTTCGATCAGGTTTATTGTAAAAACAAGTACAATAAGAATAAAGGTAACACTTATGCACATGGTCGTCGCAAGTCAATCCAGTAGTGAGTGCTACTACTGTAAGTTCTGTAGTTCTCGCGTAAGTCTGAGTCGTACTCAACAGATCCCAGCTAGAAATATTTACCAACCTCCCCACGGGGTAGAATGTGGCACAAGGCCGAATTTAATGTGGGGCGATCCGAGCCCGTAGGCTCAGCCAAAAATTCCCCATAAACCCCGCATAAACGGGTTCGGGGTCCTCTCTACCCGAAGGCAGAGAGTTCGACAACAGCTAAAATCTGATACTGATTACTCTGGTAACAGATCCAGCTACTCTCTGTAGTCCGTTGAATTACAGATACTTATAGGTAGTTACTACTTATAGTGCTCATAAGGGTGACAGGTTTTTCCATTACATCACTTACACTCCTTTCTATTTTTGTATATTTACTGAATTCATTTTCTATCTACTGGTTTTCTGCCAGTATAGGTTCTGGATTATTCTAATATCCTTCCCAAATATGTCAGGTTAATATTTCCATTGTACTAATATTTTATATCTGAAGATAAAATATTTTCAATTTTAAGTATAATTTCATACCCATACTGATATCAAAATCCATTACACGAGATTTATGTAACTAAAATTTATCTGACAGTTATTAGTACTGTACAATTAAACAAAAAAGTACATAACTTTGTGCTAAACTTTTGACCATAAGATAAAGTTAAATTTTCATTACTTTTTAATACTAAATCAAGTTGGTTGCTCGAAACTCTTTTACACTTAGCCAAATGATTGCACTATTTCATTGCACTAAGTCATACAAATCAAGTCAAATAAATATTTTGAGAGAGCCTAAGAAGACTATTTCAAAATATTTCTTCACGATAAGATATGAAGTAACCTTAAATTTCAAAGTATCCAAAATACTTAAAGGAAAAAGTTCATTTATTTCTTTGTATCAAACTAAAGTCATATGATTCCATAACAAATTGTTCGGCGAGTACGCTGAAGTCAAGATATAAATTAGTCAGTCGTGAGTTTAAATATTTCAAAGATTTATTTAAAATTGTAAATACTACTTTTTAAAAGATTTTAACTACAAAAGTGCAGGTAGATAAATAGACAGAGAAACATGATCAAACTGAGATAGATAGATAGATAGATAGATAGATAGATAGATAGATAGATAGATAGATAGATAGATCAACCAACATATTGACCGCCAACCACGCAATAATTCGTTGTCGGTAGTTTTTATTAAGACACCAAGCACGGGTTATCTCGTTTTTGTGGTCATTTTATTATAAAATACATTTTTCTATACAAATCCCAAGGGCCACTCAAGCTAGAGTATTATTGTGTGGTGTTGTATGAGCTTAGAAAGGCAAGAAGCGGAGTTCATAGAGTTATACAGGAAATATAACGGTTAACCCTAGACTAGAAGGGTCAAGATTGTAATGAATGGAAAAACATCATACCGGGGGTCTGTTCCACAAATCGGCAGTTCTTGAGAAGAAGCTTCCCGATTGAAACTTACTCCTTACTAATGGAATACGAAAATAATGGCTATGATTAAGCATTGTGTATGTGGCATTGGAGCCCCAATTATAAAGGTTAGGGGTGGTGGGACTAAGGAATGTAGCTCGTCAGACCACATGCAATGGAAGTAGCGATCGAGCAGCAAGAGACTCGACTTTCGTCTGTGGGAAAAGGGGTTGTAGGATGAAAATAATCTCCACAAGTTCACGTAGAGGCTTTTGATCTCTATCAAGACAGACAAGTGACGACTGTTAAATCCAATCCAGATATGACAGCAATAATCCATTTTTTGCTCTAATCTGGCTCTTGTAAATGGTTAGATACTTACTGGAGCGATACGATGAACCAACCCTTCTCGCAGTATCTTTATCAATAGATCGGATATATGCTCTCCATTTACGGTTTCGTGAGAGCTTAAGTCCCAATAAAGGTTAAAGACAGTGCTTCCTTGGGAGACGACGCATCCATCATGATAGGTGAAATTTCAGGGTCTGCTTGGTGGTGGTTGAACGTTAGTAGTTTCATTTTGACTGTATTGAAATTTACAAGCCAGAATTTTCTTATTGAGCTACTTGAACTAGACTAGAGTTTCTAGCTTCAAGATTACAAGTTTTATTTGTACTTGTTTCAACGCAATTATCTGGTACCTGGCGTCTAAAGCAGGATTCAAAAATTGTACTGGCAACTAAAAACAATCTTTTTATGGGGAAGTTTTATTGAAAATATAACACTGTTGTTTGTTTCTGCTGAATTTAATTCCGGATTGTATCAGGTAGTTAAGTACCATTCCAACAGGAAAAAATAACTGACATCACAAAGATAAAATATTACAATAATCAATATATATCTCATATGAGTCAATCAATGAACACCTGATGATAATTGGTAGAGATTTTGTATCTATAATAACATCGATATCAGCCAAGATGAGAACAATAGTTTGAAATAATACACGAATATTGACAATTACACAACTCAGAAATCAAATACTAAATTATATATTAATATGTTTGCACGATAATAAGGATGCCAGATACCGTGAATCACTTGGCATACGGAAAGAATCTGTTTGTCGAAAAAGAAATATGGCGTTTGAACAAAGGTGTCATCCACCTGCACGACAGCACTATCCCTCCTACGGGCAACCTGACAAAAGAGTGGTACAAGCGATATAGTTAAAATGCTGTTCCACATCCCGGAAATGATCCTGATTTGACTCCTTCAAATTATTAAAAGGTGGAGATGCCC
>CAHIKZ030001768.1:1150000-1170000 GCA_903632075.3 Acanthosepion pharaonis | reverse complement strand
AAGAAGCAATAAAGAGTCGAATACACTTGAAAGATACTTTTAAGATTTTTCTAACATTATGCAAAAGATAACTCTGGAAATTTATGAGCCAAACTAATATATATATTTCAATAGCCTATGATTTAAAATGAACATCCGTGTCTTTCTAATTTGTTTCTTATTTTTACCCTCGTTTTGAAATGATAGCATCTTCGATTTTAAAAGAACAAAAATAATTAAATGAAAAGTGGATTTGGGAAAAGACAAAAAAAAATGAAAAGGAAAGATAGGAATAGCGAAAAGAGAAAGAAGAAAAGAAAGAACGAAAAAAAAAAACGCGTGAATGAATGAATGAATGAAAGAAAGAAAGAAAAAAGGTAAAAGGAATTTGAAAAACGTAAAAAGAAATATATCAATAAAAAGAAAAAGAAGAAAAGAAAGATAGGAAAAGAGAAGCCAGTCCTGGAATTGAGATAGAAAAGTCTGTAAAAGTGAAACGCGTTAGAAATTGACCAATACAAACCCTTAATAACAACATCAAGGACTTGCATTAATTATTACAATTAACATACGAAGATTTCATGAAACATGAGATATGCATGAATGTTTTTTTTTTGAATTTTTTCTCTTTAAAGGTAATTTCAAAATGTTTAGTTCTTACGAACATCTTAAATGTGTGTTTGCTGGATTGAATATTAACTTATTTCCAAATGGCATAAATTAAATTGTCAATAGCTGGATTCAGTTATGAAAAAATTATGTATCTTGAAATTGTATTTTCAAGACAGAGTGGCAACTATCTCCGCTTGGAAACCTGATGCAACATCATTTTCCTCCGTGCATTTAATCCCATTCATTTCAGTGCTTTACGTTTTAATTTGTACTTCAAACTCCAGCAAAATATGAAACATAAAAAGAAAATGCAAAACTTTTCTTTTATTTTAAATTTGGTTTCACTTGAAATATATATATATATATATATATATATATATATATATATATATATATATATATTATAGAAATTGCTACCGAAAGGCTTGTGAAACATAAGACGCGAAATGGCTCCCTCAAAGAAAGAGAAAAATTGACGGAAAAGAAGGTTCTTTATTTTCTGGTGGAGTGCTTTTCAAAAATATGCGAAATGGTTGGTGAGACATGGGAAACGCTGGGTAACTTAACACATGTAACTTGACCCACTGATCAATCAGTGAAAATTACACAGACATTTAAACGCATTTGTCGCATAACCCTTTGTCGGTTTGTTGGGGCAGGTCATGTCGGGCCATATACTGGAGCTGTAATTACAACGGAAGCAGCAATTTTTATTTTTACTGTTGTTCCCCCATTACAAGGCCTAAGAGCCACTAAAAGTAGAAGCTTACTAAATGAGATTGTTGAAAGAATATAACGGTTGACACGAAAAGTGAGGATGTTAAAATTGTAGTGATAAGGGAAGCACCATCTCGGGAGTCTGTTCCACAAAGCAGTGGCTCTTGAAAATAATCTGTCCTAATGAAACGTCCTCCTTACAAATGAAATACGGAGGAGGAATTGACCTCGTATACGTAGCATGGTTGGCCTTAGCTGTAATGCTCAGAAATGCTGGAACTAAAGAATGTAACTCGTCTGAACACTTACCATGGAAATAGAGATAGAACGGTGAGAGGCTTACGAAAATTGGTGGAAATAATTCATCACCCACGACCTTTGAACTCTAGACCTTTGAACTCTTAGACCTTTGAACTCTATCAATGCTGGAAGTTGAGGAATAAGAAACTCCAGCCCAGATATGACACCAATACTACATTTTCTTTTCTTTTCTTTTTTTTTTTTTTGTCTGATTTGACCCTTGGGAACATGGAGCATACATGAGGAGCCAGATATTTTCTGGAGAGGTAAAAAAAAAAAACGACCATTTTCCCAGCATATTTAAAGATAGGTCGTATATATGTTCCATTGGGGAGAGATTTAGTCCCGATAGACGTTCAAAGCAAAACAAAAAACTCATTAAGCTTTAATTATGACAGGAGAAAAGTCAGTATTTACTCTATGATAATGAAACGTTGCTAGCATTCCAGGATACGATAGCCTGTCTGGGTTCATTCCGCCTCAGGTCGGTTACAGTCTCAAGACTACAAAGGACAGGAAATTGTGAAGGGCCATGATCGCCAACGCCCTGAAGGCAAACGGCGCATAAAAGAAGAAGAATTTCATAGCAGTCGGGAATAATTTATTTGCTGAAAATATTAAAAAAAAAACATTACGTGTTGGTGTCGCAGATTACATGGCCTTCATGATATTTTTAATGTAAAATGTGAGATGGTTTTTCGACAAGCTTTGTTAAAAAAGAATTATATTGATTCAGACAATAATTATCCCGATAATCTGCTAGCGAAGCATTAAAAATCTGATCACAGAAATGTAGCAAGTGTAACGCAATAAAAAAATAAATGAACATCCATTATCTTTCCACCAGAAGTAAAAGATCAAGATTTTTCCATTTGACAAAATACTAGAAAGAAAAAAGAGAAAAAAAAACAATAAAACAAAACTTGCCGGCCTTGAATCTTAGATTAGGCTTCGTGATGAAGATAAACGCATTTAAGGGAACGACTTCTGAAAAACTGCACCGCGGAAGCAACCAGCCGTGTAATACGGGTTCATGTGAATGCCTTCCTAAATAAGTGGTGAATAAAGAGAGAAAGCTATCCTTCCTTCGCAATGCATTTTGAAAATAATAATACCAAGAAATTCTAACTGCGGACATGTCACGTTAGCGTCGCCTGTTGGATTTTTTCCAATATACAGGGGACATTTATAGGGCAGATAGGGAATGAAAAGAAAAAAAATACGATCCACTCTTTAGACATGAAATTGAAACGTGAAAAGACAAGTGATTGAATTTGCAACCTAATGCTACCCGGTCGCACCATCTGTGTCCTTAATTATTCACAGCGATATCATCTTCTGAAAGATAAGCAATAAAGGACGATAAAGGCCAATAAAAAAAATAAATAAATATTGTTATTGTTGCCTAGTCTATTACAGTTGGAAGGTCCTGATTGGCCGGTGTAACATTCCTCCGTTGAAGGACGAAATAGAAAATAAGTAACGTCATATTACATCTGATTTTCCCACGTCAAATACGGACAAGCTCATGCCATTATCCATTGATTGCATATTGTGGACAATCCTGTGCATATTTGACTTTGATAGATGTAATATTGTGCCAAAGAAGGGATGCCAAAACAAAATGAGAAGCCCCCAAACGAAGCAAAGTGAAGAAAACTTACAATTTTCAGTTCATTACACGCTTTCGTCTTCGTCGAGCAATATCGTTTAACTGAGATACCGATTTCTTAAGAAGTTGATTCGAATTATAAATCATTATTGGGGGTAGGATATAAACGTTCTTAGGAGTTATAATTTATAGATATGAAACTGGTGGGTGTAGATTTTGCTACATTGCTCGCAGTGTTTCATTGGGCGTAATCCCTTTTTTTTCTTTCTGCTAAAATTAATGAAGACGTACATCGCTTTCTTTTAAAGAGTTAACTTAAGCTTAAAATTTGAAAAATATAATAATTTGCCACATTGGCACGTCTTTGTATACGTAGCTTATTTTAAAATATCGCCAGAAGCATCTGTCTTTAACACATTCTTCCCGTGAAAATTTAAAATGCTCGAGTAACTGAATTAAACATACGACCACAGAAAGGCATGAAAGATTTCCTTACCTGTCCAGCTTTCGGTGTCCGAATTCAAACCAAATTTCGAATGATTTTCGAGGTAAAACAGAATTTTTATGCTATTATTTAGCTTTAATTTTAAATATGTTGAGTTTACTATTTACATTATTCGGACTATTGTCTTTGTCGCCATATTTATTACAACGTTTCGGCCGTTGTACGCCCCGGCCTTCTTCAGGTGGTTGGAATGTCGAACTGAACCCTTTATTTCGCTCGCTGGAGTAGACTGTTCTAGTTCCATGTGGATAAAGGCGTTAGTCAGATCCAGTGACAGGACCCGAAGAGTGCGAGTTCGATACCTGGTTAATGCGATGGCGAACTTGGAGAGGGGAATTAACAGGAGATAACTGATAACAGACATCCATTAGACATGGCACGTGGAACTACAACAGTTTACCACAGTGAGCGAAATAAAGGGTTCAATTCGGCATTCCAACCACCTGAAGAAAGCCGGAGCGTACAACAGCCGAAACGTTGTAATAAATATGGCGACAAAGATGAAGACAATTGTCCGAATAATGTAAATAGTGTACATAATACCTCATCTCAGAAATATAGACAGATAATGATGAATTTAGAAAAACAAAGCGTACCCTATTTGGACTAATGTCTTCATTAATGCTATTATCACAATTCCGCTCTCCGGCCTTCTTCAGGTCTCTGTGAATCCGGGTATCCTACTGAACATTTCAAACAGAAATGTTTATTTATGCAGGAATATGTTTATGTCTTGCCTTATTTAGCACTGTTCATTTACTGCTCGTCCTGCTTCTAAATCTGTAGTACTTGACCCAAGGATTGAACTCACAATTACCATGTCATCAAATTCACGAATTGCCGTTTTAATTACCCCGTTTGACAATCCTGAACTTGGAACCTTAAACCTAATGTTCTTCTTCTTACCTGCTACTGACGTTGTTGTTGCTGATGCCGATGAACTCAGGAGGGTACAATAGTCGAAATGTTGTAATAATAACAAAGATAAAGAGATTAGTCCTAATGTAAATATTGATAATTCCTCATCTCAGAAATTCGGACAGAATACGCTGATGCAGACTTATACACAAACGGATTTTGAATTATTGATTTGTTTTTTACGGTTTGTCAACATTTTCATGTTATTTAAAGACAGAATGTTTGGGTTTTTTTTAATTGTAAGCACTTTTTGGAGTTAATAATGATTTAATGATACAAGACCTGGGAAGAAGAGATGGATTCATAACTTTTCCAAGGATATTTACGCGGTAGTGAATATAACAAACCCAACTGGAATTAGAACTCGGCCCTCCGATTTCCAATTCTACGCCGTTATCCTTTACACCAGGGGTTTTCAAACTGTGGTCCGCTGACCACAGGGGGTCCGCAAGAACAAGATAGGTATCCGTGAACAGCAAACACTTTTTTATGGGTGACGTGCAACTTATAAGCGCTTATAAATAACTTATAAGCCGATCATGAAATAAATTGGTTCAATAAACTATTTCATAGATTTGATATATTAATATAATTTGTATTTTAAATTGATAAAGATAATGGATTCTATTCATGCAGAGAAGGAACCAAAGGATTTGAATTTTGGATCTATTTTGCGATTTCCGGCTTTCTTATTGGCTGTTAGGCGTTTGCATTAATGCAAAATTATATGTTATATCCAGCAAATATTTATGTATAAATTTCATAAGCGTTTATAAGGGGGACCCTACGGTAAAGCCTGAAATATAAAGGGGTCCGCAAGTCAAAAAGTTTGAAAACCCCTGCTTTACACCATCCGCATTTGGCGCTCCTAATCGTTCACCCATCTAGGTACTGACCAGATTCGATGTTGCTTAACTTTGGTTATGATATGGTAACCGGTGTTTCAATGTAATGTGGCCGTAAGCCTTCTCTGAATAATAATCATTACCATGCTAGTATAAGAAAAGAGGCGTATTTCGAAACTGAATAAATTTGATGCATTGTTTTAACAATTTATCGAGGATTAGTCATATATTTATTCAACTACTATAATAGCCGTTGAATGTGATCACCACAACTTCCTGTTCTTTGTAGCCCTTGTCTTTTTGCTATCTCTCCGAATCCCTGTTCTGCTAACCCTTTGCAAAAGCTCTTTAGGTAGGTTATGTATTGCTTTTCTCTTTCCTTCTTACTTTACCATGAATGTAAAATATTCCAAGTCTTCTTTCCTCATTATGTGCCATAGAAATGTCAATTGCCTCTTTCTGATTCTAAGTATAAGTGTCATTTTTGTTTCCATTTTCTCTAAAATTCCATCGTGCTTAAGTGTTCAGGCCATTTTATTCTCAGCATCCTTCTGTAGAACCATGTTTCTGCAGCTCAAAGTCTTTTCTCCATAAAAATGTTCTAGCATTCACTGTCATATAGGATGACATAACAATACAATCCGAAGACGCAATGGGATAGCGGAAGATGCCTTCCAGAAGTAAGTCTCCACGTTATACATTACAAATCCGGCAAAAAGGGATTTTTTTTTTTTGTAATTCCATATCAATCCAGAAAATAAACTATCAAGGATTTCCACGGTTTCTATTTCTTTGTTATTTGTGAATTGACATGACTTCTCGAAAAAGATAGTAAACTTGCCTTCTTCAGTTTTGAATTCAGTTAGATTTCTCTTCAGTAGTTACCATCCAAGGCTAGAAAGCTAAGTCGGCTCTATTATTTCTTTCCACAGCTGGGGAGGAGACAAGAGTTGGATCCATCTCTTTCCCAAGATCATTAGAGTGACAGTAAACACAATAGACGAGGACGAATCTTAAACTCCACTTTTCGATTTCGCTTTCCGCCCCCCCCCCCACCTGCATAACTCTTACGTCACCGGTAAATCCTTAAAGGCAAAAAAAAATGATGATTTTTAATTAAAAAATAATATTTCTATATCTCATCTTTTTTTGTTTCTTTTCATTTTCCCTGTTATTTTCTATTTTACATTTAAAAATGTATGAAAGTTTTAGAAATAAATATCCTATTATAATTGTACTCCTCCATCCCTCCATTAGTTCGCACGACCGTTACACCCTGCCAATACTTCATAAATAATGGACTATTCCGTTTTAATCTCGTGGAAAGAGGGAAAAAGACACTACTTGGTTTCAGTGAGAAAATGAAGCAAAAAATGGAAGATAGAAGTGGGAAAAGAGAATCAGATAAACCTGATAACAACAGATACTACACATTGATCTAAGCCAAATGTAATTGTATTTTATTGCCGTCCCACGCTGGCAGGATGTGGTGCAAGGTCAGTTTAATGCTGGGACCTCTGTGCGTGCACCCGGGCCAGGACAAAAAATAGCTGTCAGTTGTATTGGTGTCGGATTTACTATCGATCCCCCTTCTTTAGTGCCATGTGTTTGTGGGGCTGGTGCTGTCGCGGACAGCTGTTTCCTGAAACCGGATACCTCTCAAAATAGTATTTTCATTTTCGCTTTGTCCGTAGACAAAGACACAACTGAGAGATGAAATCTAGTTTATCCACTCGAGGGCATATACTGCACTTTGATCCGAGCCAAAAGGCCGAGAAGCAATTGTATTTTTCAGCGCGCCCACGTTGCTACCGAAGGTCGAAGTATAGAGTTTGTTTACCGGCAATACCGTGAAAAAATCGCCCAAGCCCTCTCGGCACTTTACCTTTTGGGGACGCCTCAGGCGCCGGGCAACAAACCCAGCCCCACTCCTGTAATAGAGTTATTGCCTGGGGGTAAGAACCCTTGGGGCTTGGGCTTAAAAATGTTCAACCTTTCCATCCCCCCAATAAGGCCCAGAAGCGATAGCAATCTCGATGAAAAAAAAACTCCATTTTTCAGACGCACAATATCAAACGACTGAAACCGACTAAGGCAATCACCAAAAATACAGTTACCATCAATTAAATAACATGGTATGCTGAATTATTTTTAGATTATTATTAAGAGAAATGTGCGTCAGACGGAGATTTAGCTGGGATTGTATAAATAAGTTTCTATAAGTCTTATACTGTCAGTAATACTGGCTTTAAAAAGAATATAATATAAATTATTAATTAGTTATCAAAATATATTTTCAACAGAAAGCACATTTTTCAAAGAGGCATTATATTATTCAAATATTATCGGCACGGAAACATTTATTCGCAATATTAGTCTTATTATTCCCCTTAATACTTGTTAGAAGGACAGTTAGATTAATTGTGAATTAACTTAAGTGTTTGCTATATTTGGAGGGTAGAGGGAGAAGTTGTCAATTGAGCCTGACTCCTCATTGGCTTCTTTTCCAGCCGATTAGTCTCCATCATCAGATGCCGTCTGCTACTTCTGGCCATGCCGAACGAGAGCCGTTTGCGTTTCTGACACCGATTGCCTGTTTCAAACACAAGTGGCTTCCATATTTCCACTCCATAGTGAACGCTTTACCCTCGTTTGTACTTCCCATAATCCCTTCCACAAAGACCGCTTCATCCTCATTCTCTTTTTCTTCTCTCCATCTTGTTAGTTTTTACAGGAATATTCTTTCAAAATAACGGGCGAAATAAACCCAGAAAAAAAATGTAAAGTTTAACACTATACGTTTATGAAATTCTGAATATGCGCATATGACTATACATTACTTGATAGATAGATAGATAGACAGACAGACAGATAGATAGATAGATAGGAAGAGACAAAGAAAGAAAAACACACAGCCAACCAGACATAGATAGAGCGAGCGGGGGTAGATATACCCATTATATTACTCAGGGCATCTCGGCGTGGCGTAAAGGTCAGCAAGCTTGTCATGCTAGGTCAGTTACTACTGAAAACTGAGTTCGATCCTCACTTGATGCCCCATGTTTTCGGCCGTGTGCCACATCTAAGCTAAGCTTGGAAAATCTTTTGGGCACCTCGATGTGGTGTAATGGTTAGCAAGTTTGTCTCGCTAGAACAATTACTACTGAAAAGTGAGTTCGATCCTCACTGGATGCCCCATGCTTTGAAAATCTTTACCCATTATATTACTCTACAATTTCAAGAATTAGAGACACACACAGACAACACACAAGATTTATGGCACACGTGCATACATATATACATTCATACTGAAGTAAACCTGACAACTTCTCTTGAAAAAGACCTCCAACCTGTGGTTAACTGGAACAAGATATGGCTTATAAATTTTAACGCCTCTAAAACAAAACTGTTTTCATTTAATCACCACCTTTTCTTCTGCCATCGGCTCAAGTTGAGCAACACGTCTTCTTGTTCTCACGTTTTCCACTGACTTGATGCAGAGTGAATATATTGAATCAACTTCTACCTCTACTGCAATAAAAGCTGGGTCACTGTCGTGCCACAATTTTTTTTCTCGTCAGAATCCATCTTACACATTTATAAATCTGCCATTCATCCGTGCATTGAATATTGCTGCTATATCTGCTATAGTTTAAACTTAGAATAAATAATATTCGTTTAGATTAAGATTAATTATACTTTAAATCAGCTAATATTCCTCATTTAAAGTTTCGGAAAAATATTATTTCATTTTTATAAGATGTTTTTAATAAAGCGAATTACATTGTGATAAACGCGGTTTAAAAATGGTGCTGAAATCAGAATTTTTAGAAAAAAATCCTTCCAGTCAATTTGAATTAATTTGAAATAGAACAAAGTGTTTTGCTTATTAGAAATAATAAATGTAATCAATTAACTTGAAATTAAAACTAAAATGAAAGCTTTAGGAAAGATTTTTCATTTTGGAAAAGTCATTATAAACCTTAGGTATCGCGAATGAATCCTATATATATATATATATATATATATATATATATATATATATATATATATATATATATATATATATATATATATTGTGTATAATTAGGCAACAATTTTTCATTGATGCATGTTTCATTAAATAATATAAACAAGTTTTGACTATTTTAAGTAAGTTCCTTTCATATTGTCTGCTAAGCTTAATAACATTATCATTGAAAGACGAAGGAAATCACACACACACACACACATATATATATATATATATATATATATATATATATATATATATATATATATATATATATATATATAAAGTAATGTATTTTTGTTTATTAATTAGACATATTTTTTATCACTTTAAACGTTACTTTTAGTGAATACCCATATTTGAGTTGGGGCTCCGTTTATTTTTTAAGTATATTTTATTTTCTACAGTCTGTTCATTTTTACTTATATATATATATATATATATATATATATATATATATATATATATATATATATATATATATATATATGAAAAAAATTATTTCGCCTTTAAACGGTCGTTGGCAGGATAAATCTGGAGAAAGCAGTATTTTTTAATTAATGCGCTCAATATCAAGGGATAATGCATTAATTAATAAATTAAGTTTAATCAATCTTAATTAAATTTGTTCAGCCATGACTGTCTCTACATTGAGTGTAGCAGAATTGCATCCACACTTAAAGTCTCCTGAAGAGTGGATACTATTTCGCGAAACTTAGAGTAGACATTGTCATAAGATAAGTGAACAAAATTATTTTATTTATTTATTATATAGAGTGGGTGCTGAAAATTGCTCGACCCGATCCACTTCCCAAAATTTGACCTAATGTCGAAATATCAGAATCATGCGGAAAGGGCTTCTTGCTCAGGCCAAAAATGTTTCAGCTTCACTCGTATTTCTAATATATTTTTTGCGCTTGCATACATAGTCTATTTATGTACACCTACAACACACATACTTACTTCGAGAAAAACTTATTTATACATACATTTCCTACGTACACATTATGGCTTTCTAACATGGTTGCCCACTTTCCGTTCTTCTCAATTCATTTGACTGCACAGCGTCTCAGAGAAAACTACCAAATGACTAATATGGCCACCCACATCACCCAAGTTCCTGGTCGTCGTCGTCGTGAAACAAACCTTCCAAATGTCGAAGATCTGTACGAATGCGTTTTCACTGAAATTGGAAATTTGATAAGGTGAAATCTAGTGTGAGAGAGTGGCACGAAATATAATGCTATTTTCAAAAATACGAAGCCTTTATACAGCTTCCACCAGCGTAGAGTGAAGGCTCTGCGCACTCCGAAAGATTTTACTAGTGATAGCAAAGGTGATAGCTACAGAGTGGCCGTTGCTCGTATAGGTGGATGTTTGATACGAACGCAGTGGTGGAGAGATAAGACCTGGACAACACTGATGGCAAAGGCAGACGACAGGACGAAGGAGCGGTGATCCAAGAGGCTATCGCTGCTGACTGGGGTGGGATCTGTGCTTGCCTGTTTGCAATCGTTCAAGGAAAACCAGTATAGATTATTACTGGGAAAAGGAATTTATGGAAATAACGGACGGCCCAAAAGGTCATCACCGAAGAAAGAGCAGATTATGATTAAAGCAAATACTTGACAAGAAACCTTCTCCAAAATTCGACATTGACGGAGTAAGATGGATCATTAGAAAAAGTCACTCCTCTCTCTCTCTCCCTCTCTCTCTCTCTCTCTCTCACTCTCTCTCTCTCTAGTGGTGCACGCGTTATAGACAAAGATTCCTCACAGTTTTGAAACAATGTATGCAACCAGCCATCTCTCTCTCTCTCTCTCTCTCTCTCTCTCTCTCTATATATATATATATATATATATATATATATATATATATATGTGTGTGTGTGTGTGTGTGTATATTGGCCTGCTACGCGTTTCCGAGCGCACACCTTTGCAATCCCTGTTGCAGACACCTGCTCAAGCTAATATGTGTTTCTTCAACGGCCACAGTATCCACCTATACACTATACTGCAACTATACGGAGCGGAACTTAATTACCATTTCTGGAAGAAAGAGCATGATTTGATATGATCAATAGTTTGGACAAGGCCAATACCCTTAAAACTGAGGACATTTCATTTCATACCATCGAAGGTTTCCCAATTTCAATCACATAGCTTGGGTCAAACTGTGCTATGGTTTTTCAGTCAATCCTCAATGGTACTGCACATTAGGATCGCTTGTTCCTACTGATAATGTCAAGACTTTACCGCCCTGACAAGTCGACTATGCTCCAATTCGAACCATAATTTCATGGTCTGAAAGTGAACATTCTAATAACCCATACAATAATATACGTGCACGTCTCTCTCTCTCTCTCTCTCTCTATATATATATATATATATATATATATATATATATATATATCTTCAGATGTTATTTTTTGGGGATACACATGTTTGAAATCGCCACATTTTTTTTTTATTTATTTTAAGCACTGACGAAAGCTTTTCAGGACTCCACTATATATATATATATATATATATATATATATATCCCTACATGTATAAATATCTTGAAATGTTAGCATCCTATTTAGTTTCCTTCTGTACACACACACACACACACACACACACACATATATATATATATATATATATATATATATATATAGAGAGAGAGAGAGAGATAATGTATAAAAGTGTATGACAGTGAGAGATTTCGGTAGGCTTTTGGGGATATGTTGAGGCCTATCAATTTAAAGTAATTATTTATTTCGCCACAAGCAAGGTGATAATACCACTAAGACGCCAGGGTTTACTAAGAGTGAAAATATTTTGGTGAGGAGAATGGACAAAAAAAGAACAGGATTCATGAAAGACAGAAGATGCTGATGAAACTGTCCGAATGTTCTTTATAACCGAGCGCTTTCGGTTATACATTTAGCCATTTTCAAGGATTAAATATTTTCACTGTTAAATGAGAAACATAAACAATAACATTAATATTTTTTTTATAAAAATCAAATGGACGAAAATTATAAACAAGACGAAAGTAAGAACATTATAAAAAATGCCAGTTGACAATAGCAAAAAAATTAGATTAGTTATTTATTACAAAAAATTTAAAACTTCTAACCTTATACTTAAAAATAATAATTCACTTCTCAGAACAAAATTAAATAGGGCAAATATTTTTTACGAATTTAAATGACCATTAAGGATTTGTATTCCTGATCAATGAAAATTTGAAAATAATTATATGGGCTACACTACAACATGCTTGACATACAGACTCACTCTACACCTTTTTAACCATAGCTCAATTAGATCTCATTTAAATATTCATGGAGACCTACCGGACACTATTCGTAACATACTTGTTGACAACACTAATATAATAGCATCATCTACATGCAAAAAAGGCTAAAAATAATGGAAGCCTTATTAATAAAAACAAATAAAAACAACACTTAATAATATCAACTATGAACATGGACACAATATCTTGACCGTGTTTTAAAAAATGAAATCATTTTATAAAACAAACATACAACAAACTATTTCTTATTTAACAGTTAAAATATTTAATCCGTGAAAATGGCTAAATGCAAAGCCGAAAACGCTCGGATAAAATGAACATCCGGACAGTTTTTATATAATTTATCATCCGAAAAGAAAAAAAATTAGATCGCATGAGAAATTGTATAAAAAAACTAAATAAAAGGACATTGTCTGTCGTATGCAATGAAATGTGCATAAAAGAAGGATTGCTGCCTAAATACACACACACACATTATATATATATATATATATATATATATATATATATGAGAATTAATGGATGTAGTTTTAATCCGATATTTTTACTACTTCAAACGTTATTTTTAGTACCTAACCGTATTTTAGAGGACGCCACTGATTTTAAACTATGTCTATTACGTCTACCGGCTTCCGTCGTCGTGAAAACTTAATAAAGAGAATAGTAAGCCAAAGTTTTTTTTTCCTGCCGTAGCACACACGCAGGGACCGGTAGACATAATACACACTCTTTAAAAATGCGGTGTGTCTATTTCAATAAGGGTATCCACTAAAAATAATATTTGAATTTATATATATATATATATATATATATATATATATATATATATATATATATATATATGAAAAAGAAGTTGAAAATGCAACTGGAGTTTTTAAAGTTATTTATTTACAGTAACTTTATCCGTTTCACTGTTCTATAATTTTCAAAAGTTAAACTGAGATGGAGAGCAGTATTGATATGTCACGATATATCTCGCATCAGATGCATTTTTAACTTCTTTTCCGTATATTTTTACCCATGTGCGATAAAAAAAACCTATATAGTAAAATAACCGTCCTCTTCTATCTATTTGGAAGTCACTCAACAAATATCTTTGTACATCCCTCCATACATATATCGCTTGTAAACCTTATCTCAATAGATTATTATAAAATAACGAAAATATGTGACAGCATAGTTCATCATTGATCACTTTCTTCAAAGCCAAATGAAGCGAAAAATTCTTTAAATATGAAATAAAAACTTTCATCTTCAACTTTAAACGAGTGAAATGATTGTCTATATAACGAAATTCGAAAGAAATTAAATGAATTTGTCGTCAGATGAGGACTTATTTTTTAAGTTCCTTGACGAAACAAACTTAAAAAAAGAAAATGAGAAAGAAAAAAGCGAAAGAAAATGAAAAGAAAATTGTTTATCTTCGCTAAAAATTCCAAGTTCGTTTAGAAAACTTAATTTGCTTGCATTAGTTGCAACTGATTTGTTCATTATTTACGACACGTGAACAAGAGACTTGCCACTGACGGCAAGAGAGCTTAAAGAGGCATTTGCTGCGTCTCGCTTTGCCGACTCAACTTCCGGTCGATTTCAGTTGGCGATTATACTTTCATTGTCAGCCCTCGGCACTTTTTTCCAACCATTTAACGTGTCTTCAGCCAATACAATTAAGATATATAGACACGCAATTTCACCTCAATCATCTTAGTTTAAATAGTAGGAAACACAAAGATGTCTTTAATTTCATTAAAATAATTGATCCTTTCTGATTCGTTCAGAAATTAATTTATTATTTGAAATTACATGCAACCCATATCCGTTGTTTTGTTCTTCCTCTTAAGTTAAATTATTACTTATTTATACAAAGAAAACATAAATTTGTAACTTGAAGCAAAGAGTTTCTAATAATATTAATTCCTGTTTAAATGTCTCCTCTGGGAAATACGGTTTGTAAGAAATGTAATTTAATGTTTAAAAATGCAATAAATTCAGCTTCACTTTGAACATATATTGTTGAATGTTCAAAAAATCTGAGGTCATAAGACTGTGTGTTTTGATATGCATTGGGTTTCTTTGCTAATATTCAACTATATTTTCAGGTAATATTTTAATTATTATATATATATATATATATATATATATATATATATATATATATATATATATTATTTGTATATATATATATATATTTTTATATATATATATATATATATATTTTGTATATATATATATATATATATATATATATATTTAATATATATATATATATATTTGTATATATATATATATATATATATATATATATTTGTATATATATATATATATATATATATATATATATATATATATATATTTGTATATATATATATATATATATATATATATTTGTATATATATATATATATATATATTTTTATATATATATATATATATATATATATATATATATATATTTGTATATATATATATATATATATATATATATATTTAATATATATATATATATTTATATATATATATATATATATATATTTATGTATATATATATATATATATATATATATATATATATATTGTGTGTGTGTGTATATATATATATATATATATATTTGTATATATATATATATATTTGTGTGTATATATATATATATTTGTGTATATATATATATATTTGTATATATATATATATTTATGTATATATATATATATATATATATATTTATATATATATATGTATATATATATATATTTTTCCATATTTGTATATATATATATTTATATATATATATTTATATATATATATTTATATATATATATTTGTGTATATATATATATTTATATATATATTTGTATATATATATATATATATATATATATATATATATATATATATATATATATTTGTGTTCGTGTGTGTGTGTGTGTGTGTACAGGCAAATTTTATCGGTTTGTATAATTTTTATTGTATCTTTCCAATTTTCTAATAAAATGTATATTGGGATCGAAATTGTGGATAAACATTCCGAAACTCATGCTTGTTCTTTTGTTTTTGTTCAAAGAACTCATAAAAATGAAAGCAAAAAAGTCACTTGTATTTAAAATCAGAATAAGACAATTGAAATTTCAGCAACACATTATGAGGAAAGTCGGCTTGGAAAATTTGACACTCAGAGGACATATCAAATCAAAGCGACAGGCCATTTAAGGGACATGTTTGTCTGAACCGATGGCGGAGCAGAGGGTGGAAGGAATGGCCAAGGAATAGGAAGATGTGGAGAGACATGATGATCCACGTCCGGAATGATCACTGTGCGAAGAAGAAGAAGAAGAAGGAGGAGGAGGAGGAGACTTTCGACGGTTTCGGTCATTGTCAAGAATCTCTCACGTTGACTGTCCTTATATGGAATCTCGACTTCTGGCACTTTCTCACCACCCAGACGTGGCTTGCCTCTGTCTTTTCTACAAATATTTTCATAGCAATTATTTCTTTGCATTTTTTTATCTCGACCGCATAAAGCTTAGTACTAGATTTGGCAACTAGGTTTTATTGTTTTACTGTCGAAATAAATGTAACCGTAAGTGCTATTCTAATAGTATAATAGTGCTATTCTAATAGTATAATACTATTCTAATTTCCCGCCTATGGAACTTTCCTCTGCTTTGTTGCTTCCCTGCCACCTACAATTTTCAAAAAAATTAAATGCAACAGCAATTCTGTCTCCTTAATTACACTTTTTTTATTGTCCTATCAACTTAATAACATCTTAGCATTTGCTTTCATTCCCAGTAATCGCTTGTGTTTTAGTGGCATTTTCCCCTTGGATGGAGTTAAATTATTAAAATATTACGAAAATATTTGTAATATAAAGATAGATAGACAGACAGACAGATAGATAGATAGATAGATAGATAGATAGATAGATAGATAGATAGATAGATAGATAGATTTGGACAAGCTGTTGTGCTGATCGGATTTTCAACAGTTTCATCTCTTTATCTGTTTTTTGTTCAAATTACGGTGGGGTTGCGTATGTGCCATGTGCCTGTTGGCGCACACCAGAAGTGTGTGTGTGTGTGTGTGTGTGTGTGTGTGTGTGTGTGTGTGTGTGTGTGTGTGTGTGTGTGTGTGTGATGTATGTCACATCAACTAAACAGCGCATCAGTGCACTCCGCGTTCTGAGCATAATAAATACGTACATAAATGTGGTTTTATAAAAATATAAATAGATTATAGCACATGGCCGATGTTAAAGTGGGAATCTCATGCGTACGTAGGATTGGTGACAAAAATTGCTCGCCTTTCCCGGCATTTCCCGTTTTGTATGCCGCGAACACCAGGGCCTGACCTTGAAAGCTCCCACCCTTTTAGTACAATTGGAGAGCTGCCTTGTTGGGTGGAGAGGGGACGCACTCCCTGGAGATTAACATAATAATAAATGTACATAAAATATGGGATTTTATCATGGCATTTATCTACCCACCCACTCGAACGGGGCATGACACATGGTCGTGGAAGTCTTGCATGTTCATGGAACAAGCGATAGAAATTATTCTTCCTTTTAGCGACTCTTCAGGTATCATGTATTAACACTACCCCTCTTCCTTAGGAGATGCGTTGCCTTAGAGGATACTGACCATGGTACTGACCATAAAAATTATCGCAAATCTGCATAAAACGAGGATTTATTACTTATATCTAACAGCATATATCTTACATTTACAAACTGCTTAATTAATTTTCATATTCAGATTTTTTTTTTTAAATTGAATAAACTCTTTAAAAAAAAAATAACTGATTTATTATTCATTTCCAGTTTGGACTTCTGTGATCTTTGTAAATTTTCTGATGGCGCTTATAATCAAATCACTTAGTTATTGAAATAAAATCAATTTCTCCCCTGGAAATGGCAATAACTTCAGCATTTAGATCACAGCTTGTTAGTAAGCAATATATTGAGGAAGTGAAGCTATGTTGATATTTGCATGATAAAATCCAAAAATTATAGCAAAAACTTATAAATCAAAATATGAGATTCCATATATATCAGAATAATTAAAATTATTTTACTGCTTACCAGAATTTCCTGAATACCATTTTACGGTATATAGAAGATTTTTCCCAGAAACGGTGACATAGCATAGCGAAGTAAAGTAACTTCATCGGCACAACACCTAGTGTTATCGCTATTAAAATAAAGATATCAAACAAAATGCAAACGACAGACATAAGACATTTATAGATACAAAATATTTACTATTCGGAATATTGTTGCGTTGCGTGTCGTCTCTGGATTGTAGCGTTTATCGGAAATTCCTCAGGCTGAACACCAACGCTGAACCAGCCTGAATCAATGAAAGACTTTCTTACGGAGCAGATGCCGTTTCTTGGAAGCTAGATGGGGAGGGAGATTAGGAGAACGGATATTAACAGGTTGGCTAGCTACATAACACCTTCAGGTGGTAGCTTGTATCTCTGTTAAAAGGACGACACGCAAAGACATCTTGTGAGCGGGAAGGTCTGATGAGCGCCAGAGCCAGTGACTATTGAAAACTGACCGGTTTCGCGTGCTTTTCGATATTTTTTTTTAAGCATTACGCCCCGAGCAAGGCGTGCAGCCACTAGGATGCAGGGGGTTGTAGAAGATTTGGAGCGAGAGCAGATAAGAGTGATAGAAGAAAGGATGAGGAGAAGGATAGTGGGTAGATCAAGGTAACTGGAGGTGTCGATTGACATTACATTTGAATAGTTGGAGATTATAGCTTTCAGAGGAACAGTAATTGGGAAGGGTGTTCCACAGGCGAGAGGTGCGAGGTATGAAGCTATTGGAGTAGAAGAGATGGCTACATTTAAAAATTTATATAGTGTAAGGGTGGGAGCGCAATGCCAGCCTCGTAGGGCGCTTGAATTCATGGAGTCTGTGAACCAGTGAAAGCAGCTCATCGGAGCAATTTCCATGAAAGTAGTTGTAGAAAAGACAGAGAGAGGCGACGGCGCATCTGTGAGAGAGTGACTGCAGACGAGACGCCAGATCAGGGCCAATTAGATTACATATCCGTCTCTGGATCTTGTCAAGAACTCCGGGGTTATATTAAAGCTTAAACAAAAATAATCCGTCACTCTCAGAATTCCTGCCTACCCCGTCACAGTTCGGGTCGTTAGAGTTCTAACTAGCACGGTAGGGTTTGCCTAATCACCTTCTGTAATTATTCCTGATTTAATACGACCTATTTGATTTGTTCTAACTACTTTAACAGACGTGGTTTTATTTAATAAACTATGCTAACATGTTATATACTCATAATAGTTTTGTTCTTTTAGAAATACTTAATTCTTGGCATACTTTTGTCCATTTTACATGTGTAATATCCACAATGAATGTGAAAAATAGAACAATTTTTTAGATAAAAATAAATCAAACGCTGGTATATAATTTTTTAAATATAGTTAATCAGATAAATATTAATATATCCCTTACCTCCGCAAATATTGATTTCATTTGAGAAAAAATATTGACTCTAAGAAGAGGAATGTTGGAGTTGGAATAACATCATTGAATGTCCATAAGAAAAACCGATTTTTTTTCTACGTGGTCTAGGTTCAAATACACTCGAGGCTAAAATAAATTGTATTTATTGTTTAATTTTGCCCTACCACCAGATTTTCCTATGTCTGTATATACATAATCAAAATTATAAATAAAAAGTTTAATATGTAATTAATAAATGTGATATTACATGTTACACGACTAAAATATACATTTAAAATTTAAATTGTTACTCTTTTCGAGAGTAACACTTTATTCAATAAATCGATGTTTTGAGATGACTCAATGAGAAAATCATCTTCTAATTCTAGATAAAAAAAAATAGTGCTATTCTAATAGTATAATAGTGCCATTTTGCTTAATAACAGTGTCGGTAACAAATAGATAAGATTACCTTAGCTTGAGGTAATGGTTAATGAGCTAATCTGGTTAATCGTTATTGCTGCTTAATGAGTTCAATCATCATTGTGTAGTCCATAATTGTCCCCGTGTGACGAAATAAGCTAAGGTTAGCAATTATAAAGAAATAATATTTGAGGGTGCATCGGAATATGATGATATTTAGCAAGCTAGTCTAATTGATCAATACACCTGAGAGGTGGGCTTGATTATCACTGGGTGCTCCATACATATCGCTTTATTCCAAAAT
>CAHIKZ030001768.1:1127500-1145000 GCA_903632075.3 Acanthosepion pharaonis | reverse complement strand
GACGATGTCTTATTGTTTTATTCTTTAAATAGCTTGCTGGACCACAAGTTCTATTCTCATAGTTTTTTTCTCGCACTTCAAGCCTGTGGAATTCTGATCCATTTTCTTGATTCCCTGTCACCTACTATATTCAACACTTTAATTGCAACGTCAATCGTTATTTTCTCTCTTCTTAATTCCTGTTCTTTTATTGTTCTCTCTCCTTAATAATGTTTTCTTTTTCTCATATTCTCTCACACTCAGTAACCCCATACGTTTTAGTAGCTTTTTTTACTTGCTTGGGGTGAAATGATTAAAAGAAACATGCGAATTTCAAGCAATAAATGTTTAGGCTCTATAAAGCTTAAAATAAATGCTACATATTGCCCAGAAAGAGAAGCGCTAGAAAGGAGAATTCAACTCAGTGATGAACAATGTAAATAACAGAAAATATCTTTGAATAATAAACTGAAGAATTAACAATAAGAAATGTTATAACACGACGCACCCACAGACATTAAGATAGATAGATAGATAGATAGATAGATAGATAGATAGATAGATAGATAGATAGAACTAATAAATTTTATAAATATCAAAAACCTAACTAAAACATTTTACTTAGTTTTAGTACACATATATGAATCCTAAAAACAATTTCCTAAATATGTTTTTTGACTTCAGCTATATATATATATATATATATATATATATATATATATATATCTGTCATTTTTAATGAAACATGCATAAACGAAGGGTTGCTGCCTAAATACACAATATATATATATATATATATGTGTGTGTGTGCGTGTGTGTATGTGCGCGCGCGTGTGTGTGCGTGCGTGTGTGTAAATATTCTCAGAAGGAGTATATCTGTAGAAGAGACAAAATGAATGAAGACAAGCGGAAAAGTACGCTTAGTTTTTAGTCGATGCGTTTCCTCTTCTGACGGACTTTCTCAAGGCCAATATGATGGTTTTATTTTGCAACAAGTATATATTTCACAATTACTCAAAATGTTTAAATTTAAGAACGCTCACAAATATTCATCAGATTAACTGATAAGTTTAGTCGTTAGAACCTAACTTACGTCATATAGCATCTTCGAAAGGAAATTTTTAAATTTAAAAACACCCATAAATATTCAACAGGCTAACTGAACTGTCTTCGCATTCACACCTTAGATTACGTAATATGACATCTTCAAAAAGTATTTTTTAGTTTAAAGACGTGCATAAATATTCATCAGGTTAACTGAAATGTGTAGACATTTAGACCTTGGATTACTTCGTTTAGTATACACGAAAAAGAAAAATGATATAGATTAGTTTGATTGTCCTACGTTTCAATCAGAGTGTGGATATGAAGAGTTCGATAATTTTAAAGAACAATCCAGAAGAAAAAAGGAAGAAGTATAGCAAAACCAAAACTACAATCAAATTAGTAACATCTTCAAACTTATCAACCAGAAAATCAGAAAATGTTTGTCAGTAGTTATCTCAAAGTACACCTTCTCAATCTGATATTTACAGATCCACTTTTAAAATAGCTGTTAAACATAAAGAAGAAATGAAGAAAACACTACACTTAGAAAATTGGTCGTTGAGTCTTGATGCTAAACGAATTCATTGTCAAGAATATCATGTGCTTGTTTTGAAGAATTAAAAAACAGAAGTTAAGTCAGAAGTATTAGATATACCAAATGCAAAAGTTGATACTGCTGTCAAATGAATAACAGTTGGTCGAGATGAATACAATTTATGGAAGAGCATAAGCATAATTGTAGTGTATACCAGTGTAAACAATGGAATCAGAAATGGGGTTGACATTCAGTTACAAAGAGTGTTTTCTCAAAAGAAACCAGAAGACCACAACCCATTGGCTGTCAATATCATGTTCTTGACCGAACGCTTCACGTAGTAATGGATGATGAATTTAGAGGAAAGGACACATCGTCCAATATCGATTATCCGTTTATCCGTGAACTTTAAAATAACCACGAACATCTCAAGAAGAATTTCAAGAATAGTAAAGAAGAGATTACTGAAACAACAGGTTGGTGTAATGATATGAAATTTCTATTTTATTTAACTCGAGTTTTCCGCTTTAATGAAGAAACTGGAAGAGTTCCTAAAGTAGAATTTCAAATCATGCCTAACTTAAGTAATGCAAGATGGAATTCTGGAGAAAAAATAAGCTCTTTTGGCATTTATTCTTCTATCAAAGAAAAGAGACTGGCTACTCGGAAATTTGTAGATTCATCTCTTACAGATGAGCGGACCATTATTGCCCTGGTCAAACCTACAATGTAAATAATCATCAGAATCCACGTAGCAACTTGCAGGCTCACAGAATTTTTGGAATCCAGAACCAGCGAAACTGGAAATTCCCAAACCAAGTCAGTGTGTAGAACGAAAAAGTATAATAAGTAAAAATAAGGAGAAATTTCAGAATACATTTATTTTGTTTAAGAAAACGCCATAACTGTATATTATGCTATAATTATACTAAATATTCCACATTCTTTTTCTTTCTATAGCTATTCTTATCTGTAGATGTAAGTTTCTAATCGTATATGCAAGTTTCTAATCATATATGCAAGCTTTTGGTTTTAGTTTAGTTGAAAGTTTGTATGTTATGCTATAGCTATAAACTGTTAATGCCTTAAAATACTTAAGTACTATCCAATTGCATCATTAGCAAATTGAAAATAAAGCTTCTGTAATATTTTGATATTTTATCCTTATTCCGTATATGATAGTCGAATTTTCGGTTTAGGGCAACCTTTTTCAAGAATTAAAAGAAATTAATGCATTTTTCATTATTTTTCAATGAAAATTAATCAATTTATGATACACGAACATAGGATTATAAAAATGTCATAAACCTAATATATATACATATGTCTGTATGTGGAGAGGGGTGCGTGTGCTTTATACAACCAAATAACTGGATAATTTCCATTAAAAACCGTCTAGAATAGACCTGGAATCGAGTAGGAAATACGTATAAGAATACGTGTTGTTGTTATTATATAGAACTAATACAAATATAAAATTTGTAACTTAGCGGATTGATTTTATATTCAACAGCCCGACTCGAGAGTTTCGTAGACGAACCTTTTTTTAATCGTTCGGTCTACACGTCAGGTTTCAGCAATTGATTTTATATAAAAAATACTGTCGGTTCAAATTATATTTGTGTTTACACGGTCAAATACATCGTGTTTTTTTTTTTAACTTTAACAATGTGTTCTGATCAGAATTGGTTACTTTATAACACAGAGACCACCTTAGCTGTGCTGAATAAATTTCAATCAAGAAAGCGGCAGTAGACGCGAAAAAAGGGAAGGAAAGACAAGTATAGCTATAAAGAGGAGGCTTATTTGGATGGTGCAGAAGCGGATTAGAAGGATTAGAATCAATTTGATACTGATGCTCGAACGACACAAAGGAAAACTAAAATATCGCGTCATGTATTTGGATCATACGGCCTTACCTTGTGGGACTGCCGAGCTCTGTGATGACCACGGTCCTTTCGCGAAGGAAGAGTCTGCAAAGAACAAAAACAATGTGTGAATATTGTGATAAACGCTTTACATATGATTTGCAGATTGCAGTCTCTGTCATTATAATTAATGACACCGCCACCACCAAATGGTGTGACTGATGTCGCGTGGCTTTATCATGAGCCCCGGCAAGAACTTAGCGTCGGGAATGCGTTAGCAAACACAGACCAAAGTTACCATTCTTCTATTCCATACACACGTACACGAATTCAAATTCGCACTCGTTTTATGCAGAAGGCTAATTTTATAAGCACGTTTTATTTTTATGTGTTTTATATTGCGGCAAAATGTTAACAGACCAAAACGTATGACTGACCGCTTTATGTGAAAGGCTGAAAAAATAATATATGAAATTATGTTCACCAAAGAGGATCTTTAGTCAATAATAGCATTGACAGCAATGTAATATGTTTTGACGACATATCAGATGGAATAGCTTGGATAGATTTGAAATCATTTAAAAGATTTAAAAGCTAAAAGTAATCCAAGTATATGCATCAATATAAAAAAAAAACTTTAACGTGCGGAAATTAAAAGATTTTACAACATCAGTATCATTACAGACAACGAGAGAGTCAATTATACCATTTTTATAAGCGGCATCTATGCCAAAGCGGAAACGTGAAAAAAACTGAAAACCTTGTGTAGAAAATTTGAAATAGGCGAAAAAACAAAAGTTAAAAATATTAGTTAATTCTCAAAGAGTTAATTGTGAATACAGTTTTTCGAAAGTGAAGGGGTCATAAATGGACTTGACAAAACCAAAATCAGGAATGAAATTGATTTCATAATTGCGTTCAAAACCAAAAATGATAAAGATCTAACCGTAACAAGCAAAAGAAATCCTGGAAATGATCACAGAATTGAGAGAAATAAAATTATTCTAAAAAATGTGTAATTATTATCAAAGAGAGCATATCTGAAATTCTAATAGAAACCAAAAACAGATTCCAGGCTTCACGAAATAATGAAAAATAATATAGAAGATATTAACAGCAATAAAACAATTGGAAATACTAAGTCAACACAAGCAGTGATGAAGACGAGGAGAAATATGTAAATTAAAACTGAAATCAAATTAAAATGTCTAGATTAAGTAAATTAGCTAACAAATGAATGATAATTATGGATTAAGATGAACATGGAAAGAGTAGAAGCCCCCAGAAAAGAGAATAGCTTGAAATATGTTTGATCCACAGCAGACACAGGTAAACATAGAATGTCTTTATTAAAAAACAGAAACAAGGAAACTACCAAATGTAATGATAATCGTGAAATAATAGTGATGACTATACGCTTCGAAAATAAGAAAATATCACCATTAGTTTTTCAGCGAGAACAATAGACGAAATAAGGATTGCACTTCCAAATATAAAACCAAGAATAACACCAGGCGAAGATAACATAGAAACAAACCTTTTAAGTGAAGTCGGGGAAGAATCCCACAAACGGTTACCGCAGTTTTTTTTGTTTTTTTTTTTTGTTTTGTTTTGTTTTTTTTTTGGGGGACCTCGATTATAAAGAAAAGAAAATTTTCGAAATAATAATTCTATTTAAGAAAAGGGGAAAATAATGATTTTGACAACTATCCTAATTTTACATTACTATTGAGCATAAATAAATTATTATCAGTATTGTGCAGTAAAACGGATTGTCGACCATGGACCAACATTCACCAACATTGAGCAATTATGACATAAAATGTCACCCTAATGACCAATTGATACTAGACTTTGATGGTTAGCGTGATAGACTAATGTATGTCTGTACTAGCACAACCAAAGAAATAATACAAAATTAAAAAAATGCTTACAATTAAGAAACAGTTTATATGAAAACCAGCCACGTACGCATGCACTTATAAAAGTCATCTACAAACAAGTGGCCAACTGATCGAAAAATACAACAGAATTTAACCGCCACTAGTGTGGCTATTGTTGATTATGAAATGTCATTAGACTCAGCAGAACCCTAGAATGTCTTTAACTCACAGTGTGGGTAGTATTATTAACGAAAATTAAATAAAATTTATAAGGATAATAGGATTTGTATAGAATAAATCACTAAAATTCACATAAATTATTTACAGCACGTTTTGAAAATATCTTCCAGAAAATAACTCGGAAGAAATTAAACCTAAATAGAGCTGTATTTGAACCATATATGATTTATTGATTATTTTACAAATACCCAATTGATTGAATGATTCAGCCATTCATTTTCTACGGCTTATCAACATTTTGCAGGTTATTTAAAGCCAGAAATTATTTTTATATTGTGGACATTATTTTTAGATAATAATGGTTTAATGATACAAGGAGGAAGAAGAGGTGGATTCATGCCTTTCCCAGGGGTATTTGCACGTAAGTGAGTATAAAGTCCTGGAAATCGAAATAGAAAAAATGTGGAAATTGAAAACAAGAGTAGTACTAGTAATAGTAGGTGCACTTGGAATGAAAAAAAAAAAAGAACACAACAACACATTGAAAAGATACCTGGAAGTCCCAGCTTAAGAGATTATTTTTTTTATAAGTACAGCCCGTAGAGTAAGAAGAACTTTGTCGATGTAACGCTAGTTATGGAAGTTGGAAAAACAAATCATGTAATGTCGCCATAACAACACACCACTACCTGGCTTAGGTTTCCCGCAGATTTAGTAGGTAGTTTGATCATAACAGAAATCGAAATATAATAATAATAATAATAATAATAATAATAATAATAATAATAATAATAATAATAATAGTAGATTCTGTAGTAAATCAAAACAGAAGCCAAGAACCAACTATTGCAGCAAAAGATATGAAAAAGAAAGCCAAGGATAAAGCCCTTGAACAGATGAAACAACGCTGGCAAGACAAACCTCTGCATGGCCAATATCCAGAACGTGCAAATAAACCCAATGTTGATAAAGTTAATACTCATCGATGGTTACGAGCATCTGGATTAAAGTCTGAAACTGAAGGCTTTATTCTTGCAGCGCAAGACCAGAGTCTTTTCACTAGGAATTTTCAGGCAAATATCATACATAATAATGTGGATCCAAAATGCAGGTTCTGTGACAAATACCAAGAAACAATAGACCATCTAATCTCAGGATGTTCTATACTTGCCCCAAATGAATATAAAAATCGTCACGATAGAGTGGGGCAATACTTACACTGGACAATGTGCAAACACTTTGGAAAATGTGTAAGCAAACACTGGTATGAACATCGGCCAGCGCCGGTTACAGAAATAGAAGATGTCACCATTCTATGGGATTATACCATCCACACAGACAGAAAAATTGAAGCAAATAGGCCGGACATTATTGTCAAAAACCAGAAAGAAAAAACTTGCCTACTAATTGATATGGCTTGTCCAGCGGATTGTAACATAGCAACCAAGGAATTTGAAAAACTATCAAAATACAAAGACCTGAAATTGAAATAGAAAAAATGTGGAAATTGAAAACAAGAATAATACCAGTGGTAATAGGTGCACTTGGAATTATAAAAATGGAACAAAACAACACATTGAAAGAATCCCTGGAAACCCCAGCTTAAGAGACATACAGAAAATTGTCTTATTAAGTACAGCACACACACTAAGGAGAACTTTGTCTATGTAACGCTAGCAACTTCACCGAAATGTGGCCATAACAACACACCACGACCTGCCTTGGGGTCTTTCCGCAGACTTGGTAGGTAGTGTGTCCATAGCAGAAATCGAATGATGATGATGATAATAATAATAATAATAATAATAATGATAATAATAAATGTATGATTAAATACAAAAAATAAATAATTATAATTCCAGTAAATCCAGTAAAAATCGGGTAAATATAATATAAATAGTACTTTTTGAACGATCTAATTCAATTCGAACAAAATTTGCTACGGCAAATGAATTTCGTTCCATTTGAAGAGTAATTCTAAAACCTCTGATATTCTCGAATTCTATTTGTTTTCTATTCCAATATCATATTGCTATCGTTCTGCTGACCATGTTTATGGATATCTTGTCTGGTTATCATTTAGTGCTGCTCAGTTTTTGCTGCAGAATAACCTAATGGTATAAAGCGTTAGTTTGAGAATTTGGTGAAGTAGATAAGTTCAATCCCTGAGCTGGGTAGTGCAGACTCAGTGGAAAAAGAGCGAGATCAACAGAGTGAGAACATTCTACGCCCGGAGATTGAATAAAACTTTCAGTTCGAAATTCCCTGAAGGTTATCCAGATCGACTCGATGAATGCCAGAGAGCGCAACGGTAGAAACGTAATGATAACAATAATAATGAGGGAAATAATCGCGGAATAATTAATTTAAATAATCGTAAATCTTAATCCCAACAATTCAGACTATTATCGAAGAGTATTTATTTAATGTATTCTCATATTATACTATTTTATTTCCTAAACGAGATTTCCGTGGTTATCGACTTCAGTTTTTCACCTAACTTCGGATAACAGCTTAGACGAACACGAAGTACTGATTGCTACTCACAACCGGATCAATAAACGCACTATACTTTGTCCGTCTTGGAAAGGTACAAAAGCCGATAAAAATCTTTGTTTAGGCCTCTCTGCTACCGTTTCTTGAGTTCCAATCTTTTCTTTTCCAACCTTCGATAATTTTCCTTATCCGTTCCTCAGACGCAACGTTCTTTCCATCAAACGTTTCTATTCTTTTCTTCTTTCTCCCACGCAGTTTGTTAGCGTCTCCGCTCTTCTGAATGATCACCAGAAAAACAGTTTTTACCTTGGCGTGAAAAAAAAAAGACATTGATCGTGAACCCCCGGTCGAGAAATACGTTAGTCAATGGGGGCCTTTACAATAGTGCAGTGATCTCAGAGAGTTTGTCATCAACACGTTCGTGGGGCGCCGGAAATTTGGGATATTTCTAAACAGAGGGTGGGAAGCCGGTTGGAAACAGCTGGAATTGTACATAACAGAAGCGTGATCCTCGTTCTTACGAACAACATCTTATCTCACCAGGAAGATGATTACCGACGCTTCGACACCATCGTCTTCGTCATGAATCAAAACATACAGAGAGGAGAACATTGCCAGACAATCATACTCCCTTTCTCTCTTTCTCTCTCTCTCTCTCTCTCTCTACCCTCTCTCTCTCTTTTTCCTTCTTTATCTCTCTCTCTCCCTTGCTCAACAACAATGAACGCGCGCAATTAGAGAACGCTGAAACTCGCCAACACCATGACACAAAGTTTCCAAGTTTTGCCGGCAACGAGTGAATAAGATTGCCGGGAAAATCAGCTTTCAAGTCGGCTGCCACGAATATCTTGCTGAGCCGAAACGAAGCAAGTCACGAAAGTTACGAATCATTGCTTCAATATTCACACCAGAAAACATTCAGCCAAATTGGTACGAAACGTTTATGCGCAGAATAAGAATGGCGAGGCCTCAATAATAATAATAATAATCTATATTATAAAAAGATGGCTGGTTCTCTGTCCGTCACGCACTGTCTGCGTGGGATTTTCCATGAGTGCATGTAATTTACGTGCCTATATCTGTGTTGTGAGCCAGTGAATTACAAGTACTTATGACATTTAATGTATATACAAGCACACACACATAATAACACAGTTTGTACGAATATAAATTGAATATAAAATAAGACACTGAAATAGTACGTTTCCTTCTTACTCAGTCTAGACAGTCCCTATCCTGGACTGAGCAATTATAAACATAAAAACGGAAATTAGGAAAAGAAAAAATTAAACCCGAAAATATCAGGTACTTATAAGCTTTACTGAACTTCTCGAGTGTTATTTGTAATAAATAAAATTTTCTTTTAATTTTTATGGTTGAAATATGTTTATATCTACCATTGAATTAAAATATACATGACTGCATGCAAACTTACATAAATACACAACTTCTGTGTTGCAAGGGTTAATTTCCCTTTCTGTCTGGCAACAACCCCTGGATAACAGGAAATAGTATAAACCTAATTGTCTGGCCTTTTCAAGTCATTTTTATCGCTCTTGTATTTAACCAATTATATTTTCTAATAATCTAGTATTTTAAATGGAATTTAATTTAGATTTGAAATTGTATCATTTCTGCTGTTAGAGAAGTCACAAGTACTAAACTAATTATACTAATAATAATAATCGTGAAAAAAGGTGAGTAAAAAACAGTTAAATTGATGGTGGTATTTGTGAGTATAATATTGGAAAGAATAAGAAAAACTGAAAAAAAGATGATTATTGGAGTAAGATAATAAAAAAAAACGTTTGTGTTGTGACAGCAGTATTGATAACCAGTAAAATTATTGGATTGGTTGTGTATTTCTGAGCGATGTTAAATGCTAGTTTTCAATCCTGAGTAAGCCAAGTTTTAGAATATTGATTTTTATTACAAGCAATCTGTCCCCTCTCGCAAGGCTGATGAAACATAATCTTATTAGAACCACGCCCCATCTCATTTAGTTGAGAATCCCTCTAAGCTACTTTTAATAGGTTTCAATATTTCAATGGCAAAAAGGTTCCTGCAGATACTACTACTACTACTATTACTACTTATTTCATTTAGTGTGACCCTTCAGACCGCGAGTGACCATGGCTTCCTATAACTTCCTATACTTTATAGCTCTTGTTGTTGACAACACTCAATGAGATCCTACAAAACGCATATTTTAATAAATGCAACAAAGCCAAAATGTTGATTTTGTACAAACGCTAGAGAAAACTATTGATCATATAATATTTTGGTGGTGGCACTTCGCCGTGATGTAATGTTTAGCAAACTTGGCTTTCTAGATCGATTACTATTGAGTAGTGATATTCACAGGGTGTCCTAAATTTCCATCCTTTTGCCACATTTAAACTACGTTTAGAATATCACCATATAATATATTGGTGTTTTAACCACAGCGTCAAATAAATACAAATATACATAAGGGAGGATATAAAAATACCTACATTGAAAGATATACTAAAATACTATGAACACAAACCATCACCTGTAGCCTAAAAGACTTCGAAAACGTAAGTGCTATACCACAGAAATGGCTACCTCGTCTGGTAAAAACACCTCAGCAAAAGAATTTGATATTTTTTTAAAATATAAGAACCTGGAAATAGAAATTGTAAGAACAGTATTTAAACACAGCCGTTATTCCAATAATAATAGGAGCACTAGGAATTAATAACAAGAATAATAATATGCACAATAAGAAAATCCCAATAAACCTTTCACCATTTTAGATATTTAAGATTTTACTCTAGAGCTCAAATATTCAGAATAAGCTTTTATACTCAAGACATGCTAGATAATTTTTTTAAGAAAAGAAAACTTCCTAAATCACTGACCTCGAATATTATGAGCATCTTGTATCAGATTGCACGGTATTAGCACCCACTAAATATAAAACACGGCATGATAGAGTGTGTCAATATCTGCACTGGAAAATCTGCAACATTTACGGGAAAGAAACTACAAGAAGCTGGTATGAACACCACCTAGACCAGTTTAAAAATATAGGACCTGTAAAAAAATATAAGGGGGTTTTTTGCAATACACAGACAGAACAATCAAAGGTAATCGCCCAGATATTGTGATCAAAACCAAAAAATATTATGTGACATGACAGTCCTTACAGATTGTAATATATTGTTGAAGATCTTCAAAAAGCTGTCAAAATACAAGGATCTTGAAGTGGAAATCTAAAAGATGAAGCACATGAGGACATCAATAATTGCAATAGTCGTTGGAGCTCACGGAGTGATTGGAAAAGGTTCCCATAAACTCATTGAAGTGATCTCTGCTATCCTATGCCTTAAAGAAATACAAAAACTTGTACTCGCAAGTAAATTCACACCTTACAAAGGACTTTATTTATGTAAAATGTGTGTAATCTTTGGTTGTCTCTTTTTTTACAGAAATTCTCAGTGGAAAATGTCATAATGCCATTTCTGACCTTAGGTCTCTGGTTGGCTTTACAACAAAAATCAAAGGAAATAATAATAATAATAATAATAATATCTCGAAAATGTGACATATGGGAACATCAACAATCCCTGTTGTAGTTGGAGCCCTAGGACTGGTTGGAAAAGATTGCAGTAGATTCATTGAAGGGATTCCTGGAAGTCCATGCCTCAAGGAGATACAAAATATTCTTCTGACAAGTACAGCCCACACCTTACGAAGGGCTTTTATCTATGTAATTTAATTTTTCTTTTCTTTTTTTTTTTTTTTCTTTTTTTTTTTGTCAGTGGAAAGTGTCATGACGCCATTTCTAACCTTAGGTCCTTGGGCGGGACCCGGAAAGAAATGTAAACGCCAGAAATCAAAGAAAATAAAATAATAATAATAATAACACACTGACAGAACAATCAAAGCCAACCGCCCAGACATTTTGTTATTAAAACCACAAACAAAAAAAGTGCCTCCTTATTGACATGGCAGTCCCTGCTGACTGCAATGTATCTTTTTGAAGATATTCAAAAAACTGTCAAAATACAAGGACCTTTGAAATAGAAATCTCGAAAATGTGACATATGGGAACATCAACAATCCCTGTTGTAGTTGGAGCCCTAGGACTGGTTGGAAAAGATTGCAGTAGACTAATTGAAGGGATTCCTGGAAGTCTATGCCTCAAAGAGGTACAAAAAATTGTTCTGACAAGTACAGCCCACACCTTACGAAGGGCTTTATCTATGTAATTTAATTTTTCTTTTCTTTTTTTTTTTTCTTTTTTTTTTTGTCAGTGGAAAGTGTCATGACGCCATTTCTAACCTTAGGTCCTTGGGCGGGACCCGGAAAGAAATGTGTAAACGCCAGAAATCAAAGAAAATAAAAATAATAATAATAATAACACACTGACAGAACAATCAAAGCCAACCGCCCAGACATTGTTATTAAAAACCACAAACAAAAAAAGTGCCTCCTTATTGACATGGCAGTCCCTGCTGACTGCAATGTATCTTTGAAGATATTCAAAAATCTGTCAAAATACAAGGACCTTGAAATAGAAATCTCGAAAATGTGGCATATGGGAACATCAACAATCCCCGTTGTAGTTGGAGCCCTAGGACTGGTTGGAAAAGATTGCAGTAGACTAATTGAAGGGATTCCTGGAAGTCTATGCCTCAAGGAGGTACAAAAAATTGTTCTGACAAGTACAGCCCATACCTTACGAAGGGCTTTATCTATGTAATTTAATTTTTCTTTTCTTTTTTTTTTTTTTGTCAGTGGAAAGTGTCATGACGCCATTTCTAACCTTAGGTCCTTGGGCGGGACCCGGAAAGAAATGTGTAAACGCCAGAAATCAAAGAAAATAAAAATAATAATAATAATAATAATAATAATAATAACACACTGACAGAACAATCAAAACCAACCGCCCAGACATTGTTATTAAAAACCACAAACAAAAAAAGTGCCTCCTTATTGACATGGCAGTCCCTGCTGACTGCAATGTATCTTTAAAGATATTCAAAAAGCTGTCAAAATACAAGGACCTTGAAATAGAAATCTCGAAAATGTGGCATATGGGAACATCAACAATCCCTGTTGTAGTTGGAGCCCTAGGACTGGTTGGAAAAGATTGCAGTAGACTAATTGAAGGGATTCCTGGAAGTCTATGCCTCAAGGAGGTACAAATAATTGTTCTAACAAGTACAACCCACACTTTACGAAGGGCTTTATCTATGTAATATTTTTTTTTTTTTTTTTTTTTTTTTGTCAGTGGAAAGTGTCATGACGCCATTTCTAACCTTAGGTCCCTGGGCGGGACCCGGAAAGAAATGTGTAAACGCCAGAAATCAAAGAAAATAATAATAATAATAATAATAATAATAATAATAATAATAATAATTAACCAAAAATAAAAATAAACTCCTGTAAAATAAACAACCCAACCACTGAAATAGTGAAAGCCATTCATAATTTATTTTTGGAAAAATAAAAATCCCTTTCAAAAAGAGAACTATGAAAAACTACAGTTTGCCTTACTTTGCCGCCCTAGACCATGAAGTAAGGTCAGTGATTTAGTGTGTGGAATCAGTACCCTAACTGGTGAAGACAATATCTAGGTCGAAATGTGTGTGGATATTTCAGAAATCGTCATATTGCCTGGGAATTTTTCGCATACATAAATATGTATCCCACTTACTGCAATGTGGGAACGGATCCCTTGTTATCAAAATGATTTTGTGAATCATTACACTTACAAACAATTTTCGGTGTTCAACATAAAAAGAATATAAAGAAATACTCAAGATAGACGAGTGTCCAACACGTCATTCTTTGTAGAGTATTACACTTTATTTAATCATTAAACAACTATCGGACAATCTGTTTATGTACTTTACGTGTAAAATTTAAGCGTACTTACTTAACACCCGACAAACTCTTTTATTAATTATCGTTCAGAGTTTAAAGTTAGGATTATAAAATTGTGTTTTTATGTTCTGAGTTGCGATGCAAACATTCCAGTCGGAGTTATCACGTGGCGTCAAGCGATGAGGGTAGGTCATGAAGATCAGGCCATGAAAAGTGAAAGAGTTATAAATAATAAAAGATGACGGAGAAAAAAAATTAAGGAATCGATAATTATTATTTTACATCTGCATTATTCGTTATTTGCATCGAAAAATTTGATAAAATAATTTCTTATCGTACGTCTAAAATAATTCAGGCAAAAATATTTTTGAATCAACAACTCCACAGTGCCATCGCCGATGAAAAATGTGCCTTGAACATACTCATTAAACAAGAATATTTGGGAAATAAAAAAGGAAAAACGGAAATCATTTAATGTTTTAATGTACTACATAAATATATATATATATGTGTACATATATATGTGTGCGTGCGCGCGTGCGTGTGTGTGTGCGCGCGCGTACAAATATATCTGTACAACTAGCATCTATCGTCTGACTAGACCATAATAGTTGAAGCCATTATAGCCAGTGCGTAAGTGACTAATCTTCCTGCTCGTTACTTACCCTAGTCCTCCACAAGGCAAAGTATGGCACACGGCCGATTTTTTTTTTTTACGTGGGGCGATTCGAGCTCGTAGGCTCGGTAGATCTCGTATAAACGGGGTTGGGTAGCTGTCAACCTCTCGTCTTATTTCTGCTTGTATATTTAAATCTATCCGTTTTTGTCAACTTCTGTCTATCCCTGTCCATATTTCTTTCTATATTACGGACTTCTCGCAGGTGAATTTGTCTAGCTAGCAAGCTAGCTATTCTAATCTGTTGATAGATAGATAGATAGATAGATAGATAGATAGATAGATAGATAGATAGATAGATAATGTTCAATCCATGTTTTATTTTGCAACTTTCTCGTGAAGCTAAAATATGATTTTGTTTATCTACATATCTATCTATTTATGATGATAGATAAATATTTAACGGCTTTGGTTGTAATTATAAGTTGAATTTTATCTGAAAGTCCCACTGCATAATGTTTGATCCATATCAACAGTAACCACTAAATTAAGTGTAAAAATAAAGATAATGCTGAAAAATAAATATTTGTTGTGTAAAATAAATGATCTATTAATGTACATATATAAATTCATACCTTTATATATTTCGTCTACCAACCTACAGTCCATATATCTGAGTTTGTTTTACCCTAACTTAATTCTTTATAAACTGCTTGTCTGGCAGCCATTCACAGAGTATTTTCATTCATTAATATAATGTAGTTTAGCTCTGTTTCTATATCTTACTATCTACCAGCTTGGCTCCTGTGCTCATCTGTGCATTCAGTGCTATGTCTATATCGATAGTTTACTGTGTATCTATCAAACACTGTCTGTGTACAATTATATATGGAGCCTACATTCCCATCTACGTGTATATAATTCAGCCAGAATGTAACTGTATAATCAGTTCTGTATTAAAACATACTTGCAACGTCATATTCGCATACGTATATATTTAGACGCTTACTTATGGGTGCGTGCGCCTCTCTCTCTCTCTCTCTCTCTCTCTCTCACACACTCACACACACACACACACACGCACACACACACACACACACACACACACACACACACACACACACACACACACCTCGCCCTCTCTCTCTCTCTCTCTCTCTCTCTCTCTCTCTCTCTCTCTCTAACTCTCTCTCTCTCCAGGAGAGGTATGGAACGATTTTTTTTCTGAATGCATCTCATTGGAATCAGTAACTTTCCCATCCGAATAAACACAACTGACTCCTCTGAGGAAGCGTCCATAGACAGGCAATATAATAAACCATGAATAGAAAGCAAATTGCACGACGAAAAGGGATTATGTTTTTATAATTAATGATTAAACTGGTCTGTTTGTTGACTGAGAATCAAAACGCTCCCAATGCAATACTGGCTCCAACTGAAGTGCCTGGCACACTCTGTTTGCATCCGCGTGCTTCTAACAATGGCTTTCAAACGCATGCTAAGCATCAAAAAAGCCTAGCTTCTAAGAATCGGTTTACAGATGAAAATTGCAATGTGTCTCATAAAAAAAAAGAATCTGATACTGAATACTGACTCTTGAAAATGAAAGATCCGTCCAGTCATTTGTGCAGGAATATTGGCCAAATGAAACCAACATGTATCACAAAACTACATTAACTGTGCATAAAATGGAGAAGGTACTTGCTATAAATGAATGTTGAAATTATTCGACAACGTTTGTTCTACATTTTCACACACACACACAAATATATATATATATATATGTGTGTGTGTGTGTGGTGTGTGTGTGTGTGTGTGGTATGTTTCAAGGAGAAGAAAGCTCAATATTGGAGTAGTGCGTTTATAGATATAGACAATGTGGACGTAACGATCAACATGGTGTAATAACTTCTGAAATGAATAATGGGAAATTAACAGTTACTATTTATTCTTGTATTATTTAGAACTATTGTTCTCATCATTGGTCGATGTAATTTATTATACCTGATGATGACCAGAGGGTACTTGGTTGAAACGTTGTATCTATAATAACATCTATATCAACCAAGATGAGAGCAATAGTTCGAAATAATATAATAATAATAATAAATGATAATAAAAGATGACTGCCAGTTTCACGCTTCTGTACGATTTTAGACGATAGATAGATAGATAGATAGATAGATAGATAGATAGATAGATAGATAGATAGATAGGGATCAATATTGCATAGTAACTGTCTGTTTTACACTTCAATGCGGCCTTTAGTCTTGGTCCATAAATTAAAATATAAAGTCCAATATCTACCTATAGACTCAAGTATAAAAGATCAACATTTTCTTTTTGCCTCAAGTATAATTTTATGATTTCGACATGATATAACTCATCAAGGGTTGATATGACTCAAAATCCACCAAACCAACTCAGTTTGTAAAAGTATTGTCCATAATGTTGAAAAGAGTCATTAAAATCAAAGTCATCCTCAATTATGAACCTCTTTTTTTTACAGAACTCGCGTAGTTTTTTCGCAGAAATTATTACAGATAGTCTTCTTTACTAATTACAAGTGCCGACTTCTAAAATAAACGGTGAATGTTTTGTCCCTATACGACACTATGGATAATGTGGAGGTTTTGTGTCGAAGATTATCTGGCAATCACAATTCGTTTAAGTGGGGAATGGCATTATTCTATGAAAAAAACAAAATTTAACTTACAGATATATCACTTTTGAGGATGGCCTAAGTAGGCAATATTAATCGATTACAGACGTAAGATACTTTGGCCGATGAAAATGCTTGGATATGACAAACAAGTGTTACCTGAAACATCTTGACTCAAAGTTCGGAGACATGTCTTGACAACTTTTTGATAGTAAGGACATTTTTGAAATATTATGAGTGAAGCCACTTTAGAAGGTTTAGTTGCTATCACTGCTGATCTTTCGTTATTATTTTTATTAACGTTTTTATCTTAATTTTCAGCAAGCAATTCACTGGACAGTATTTGATTGATCATAGGAAAAGCATTATGTAATC
>CAHIKZ030001768.1:1117500-1122500 GCA_903632075.3 Acanthosepion pharaonis | reverse complement strand
TTTTCCTTCTTTTTTCTTATCTGCCTTGGAAACACGTTTGACTACTTAGAGTCAGTACAAATACTTAACGTATCGGCCCAATCTCCCGCACTTCGTCACTTGCCAGGCAAACTAGACACACTTACGACATTCCACGTTTCTTCCAATAATTTCTTTCTTTTATTCTTATTCCTCTTCTATGTGAACGTGTCACTTCAAGACGTCGATGTTCATGGCTCTCCAAAACTTCCTGTCTTTTGTAGCTTTAGGTAAGTTTTTTGATATTTTTCCTAATCTTTGTTCTGCCAAACATTTACAGAAACTCGTTAAATAAACTACTGCTTTCCTCTGTCCTTCTTGGCTTCAATATGTAATGTGAGTCTCAAATTCTCCAAGCCCTCTTTCCTCATTATGTGCACGATAACTTTCAACTCTTTCCAATGCAAAATATGTGTCGTTTTTGCTTCCATTTTCCATAAAACTTCGTCGTTGTTCACATATTTAGTCCATGATATTCCGAGCTTTCTGTTGCCTCTATTCTCTACTACATTGGTAAATTGATTATCCAGCATTCCCTACCAGAAAGGAGGACCGATATTACATCACAGTTCAGTGCTCTTTGTTACATATTTTCCTGTTTCTTAATACTTTGTTTAGCATTTGGAGGGTATTTTTCGCTAACCTAAGGCGCCTTCGGAATTAAGTGTCACACTTTCCGTCCTCTGTTAAAACACATCCTAGATATTTAAATTTTTGTACTTGCTTGATTTTGTTGTCTCCAATTCGTAATTCATATCTTGGGCTGTTCTTTTTGCTGACAACCATGCATTCTGTTTTCTTATTGATGTTTAGTCCTTTCTCTTTAGTATGAGTTCCTCTCGCTTGATATTTTTAAGCTAACCACTCTATCCTCCGCTAAAACTTAGAGAATTTAGCCACCCCACTATTAACCTACCCGTTAATTTTCTTATATGTCTTTACTGATAGTAAAAAAAAGAAATAAAATTCAATACCTATTTACTTTGAGCTATGAATCAACAAAACATGGAAAGCTGTTTTATATTTTATACCCATTTCTCTCTTTCTTTTTTTCTTTCTTTATCGCTCTATCCCCCCTCTCCCTCCCTTTCTCTTTATCTCTCTCTCTCTCTCTCTCACTCTCTCTCTTACTAACACACACACACATATCCAGGATGTTTCATAATGTGACACATTTTAAATGTATCTTGGATTATAAAAATGACTTAGAGTACCAAATATATTTATTACATAAGTGATATACAAGAGTTCAACATATGATCTAAGATTTGAATATTATATCCCTAAGGTGCTCACCATCACGAAGAAAACATGCAGGAGCTCAATCTCTCATTTCAAACACGGTGCAGCTTAGCATATCAACTGGAATGACTGCGATTGACGTGAATTGATGAAAAAAAAATAACAATGACTGCAGAATTCAATTTAAGATAATCTAAATCCATATGCAAGGTCAAAATTTAAATTTCCTACATTATAAAACTGACTGAAATATCTCATCTAACTCAAGGTATCAAGAGTTGGGCAGCCAACGAAAATTCCACAATGCAGTAGTAATCGTCCTTTGAGACCAGCTTGGATATCAATACTCGATGACGAGTCACCCATTTGCCATTCAATGTCTACTAAAGTGAGTAGATATCTATGAACATGCACATTCATAGATATCTATTCACTTCAGTAGACATTGAATGGAAATTAATTGCAACAGTTAATTAAATTAGCTCGTTATAACGCCGCGAAAGACAGTCTGGAAATGAACACCTAGCCTAGAGTAATGATCAACAAACTTACCTCGCTAAACCATACCCTAGTGTGGAGAGGTAGATTCCCACATTGTTCGATTTGGTAGTTGTAGATTTCCTACCAACACCAATAGTCGATGTTGGACTCCGGGTAAAAAATGAGGTTTCGAATTCTGATTTTTAAAGTAGGCAAGTTTTCACCACGTGAAAGATCAGCACAGAATAATCTTCTTTCCTCATTCTCACTTTCTTTATTATTGTGCCGTAGTAATCAACGTTCAGTAAATACTTCTCAGAGACAGGGTAAATTTGATATGCTGCAAAATGTTATAAATTGATATGACTACAGATAAAAATGTATGTAGCCACGGCGAAGCACATACTATGCAGCTAAGGAAAATATCGTTCGCATTGATTCGATGATCCTGACTATGGTAGATTCCTATATAGATAAGACTTATATAGAAAGTCTTAAATCTCAGCTGTTCGCAGTTTAACTTGAGCAATAGAAACCGTTCAATGTTTACTACGAGAAATAACAACTTCGTAGTTTACCGAGATAAATATAAGCTGATTGCAGTTTACCAAAAGAAATAGCAGCTAATTGCAGTTTAACAAGAGAAATAGCAGTTAATTGCCGTTTACGACGGTTAACAGCATATAGTTGTAGTTTACCACTAGAAATGGTATCTCGTTGCAATTCACCATGACTAAATCAGCTAGTTGCAGTCTACGACGAGAAATAGCAGCTAATTGCAATTTACCATGATAAACAGCTGTTAGTCGCAGCTTACCATGAGAAATAACAGCTAGTTGCCGTTTACAGCGATAAATAGCAACTAATTGCAGCTGGTCGCAGTTTACCGCGAGAAATAGTATCTAGTTGCAGTTTACCAAGAGAAATAGCTGTTTCCCAGGAAAAATTGCTGGTCGAGGGTTACCATGAGTAAAAACAGCTAATTGAAGTTTACCACGAGAAATAGCAGTTGGTCACAGTTTACCAAGAATAATAGCAGCTAATTTCAGTTTACCATGAAAAATAGCACCTGGACGCTGTTTACCGGGAGAAATAGCATCTAGTGGCAGTTTAACATAATCAATAGCAGCTGGTTGCAGTTTACTGTGAGAAATAGTAGCTAATTACAGTTTAGCATAGTAAATAACAGCTGGTCGCAATTTACCATGAGAAATAGCAGCTAATTGTAATTTACCATGGTAAATAGCAGCTAATTGTAATTTACCATGGTAAATAGCAGATGGACGCAGTTTATCGCGATAAATAGCAGCTAATTTCTGTTAACTATGATAAATAGCTGTTTACCATTAAAAAAAATAGCTATTCGCGGTTTACCACGAGTAAAAGCAGCTAATTGCAGTTTTCCACGTGAAAAAGCTGCTAGTCACAGTTTACCAAAATAGCAGCTAATTTCAGTTTAATATGAGTAAAATCAGTTAGTTGCAGTTTAGTACGAGGAATAGGATATCCGGACAAATGGAATTTTTTCTTAATTTTTTTTTTTTTTTCCTAATTAGAGATACTTCGTTAAGCCCTACTTTATCTTAAAACTCCTGTTAAAATTTTTCCGAAGTCGACTGCTGTAAATCACTTGCGTAGAATAATAGTTGAGTAAAGTAATTTTTCATTCCTTGCATTAGTTGTAAATCGATGAGAAAAGAAATAAAACTTTCCCGGTGGCAGATAATCGAAGATGAGTAGACATTGATAGCTACTAGTGAAAGACACATTTTCCTTAATGAAAACTTGAGTGTCGTTCAGAGAATTGACAAGCTTCGAAGTTGGTTAAAAATGGTTCTCACCTTGTGGTTTCCCTTCAAGGGACAAGAGTTTCTATTCATTCTTTTTATTTAACCATCTTTTCTTCAATGAATGCCCTGTTATATGTATTTATTTTCCAATATTTAACTTTTAACCTTGAGAAGCACCCTTTCAAATTTAAAATGTCTAACCTTATAGAAGCATAAGATACATTAATTTAAGCCTTCAAAAATGTGCAACGGTTTCATATAAAAGTTTAACAAAATTAATCTTTAATCTTTTTAAGTACAAGTTCAAATCTAAACAACAACAAGGTTTACTTTAGACCATTCCAAACTCGTAAATATAAAAAAAAATAATTTCGACTAAATGAATTAGGGGTTATATTGGAGTAAGAATTATTTAAAACACGAAAAATCAATATGTCTTGGAGAGTCAGGATTGCACAATTCCCGAAAAAACATAGCACATAGCGAGAAAGATGTTGAGAGAGATGTTGAGATGATCTAGCATTACTGTTATGCACTGATGTTTTCCAACAAGTTTCATCTTCTTTGCTGACATTATTACAATGTTTCGGTCGTTATATACTCCAACCATTCCGTTCGGCATTCCCGAAAAGCTATCGAGTATGACAGGCACCTGATGAAGACTTGGGATATAACAGTTGAAACGTTAGCACAGGAACACCAAAAAAAAAATAAGGAAACTGATTCGAAAGAATCAATATATCATATAAAATATTTTTCTTTTTCCTTATTTATGTATTTTCACTTCAAGATCTTTGTATTTTGGTAGTTTTTTGAAGATCTTCAAAGCTACATTATGGTCTGCAGGAAGTGCCATATCAGTAATAAATCTTATTCAATAATAATAATAATTATTATTATTATTATTATTATTATTATTATTATTATTATTATTATTAGAAGAAGAAGAAGAAGAAGAAGAAGAAGAAGAAATATTTTCAATATTCTTATACTGGCGTAAGCATAAATTTTATAATAAAAAGAAAGAAGTGATAAATGAACTAAATTAAAACTTTTAGAATAAAATTTAAAGTTACATGAACACACACACACACACACACACACACACACACATATATATATATATATATATATATATATATATATATATATATATATATATATATATATATATAAAAGAGTAAAGGACAATATAAGAAAGATGCTTTTCAGTCTTCAAAAGACTAGACTTTTGAAATTGAGGTCGATATGAATAAGAAGGTTGTCCAATGTTTAGATGTAGATTTAAATCTACAAACTGGCAGTGTCTCCCAATACGTAAACCCCAACACAAAATTAAGATTCGTGAATATTGGATCTAACAACCCTGCAATTATAATAAAGCATGATCCTAATGTTATAGAATGCAGGTTATTTAGAAATTTATTTTGTAAAATAGTTTTCAAAGAAAAAAAGAAAGTGTATGAAAAA
>CAHIKZ030001768.1:1105000-1112500 GCA_903632075.3 Acanthosepion pharaonis | reverse complement strand
CCAACTTGATGAGCATTTTGATGACATGGTGTGTCAGTAGCCAATAATAAATTGCTGATCGGAATGTTATTTCACTGACAATTTTCTCTCTAAAATCTATCTTACATATTTATAAGTTTGACATCCGTCCTTGCTTTCAATATTGCTGTCACATCTGGTCTGATGTTCCTGCTATATATTTAGAGAAAATTGATAAAATCCAAAGAAGTATTTGCAATGTTATTGGTCTTTACCTGGCATCCCAGTTTCGGTCACTTTCCCACTGCCGTAATGAAGCTTCCCTGTGTTTTCACTATAAATACTTTCATGGTAAATGTTCTAATTAGCTTTCCTCTGTGGTGGCTAAACTTTATGATTTTAAACGCAGTAAGTAATTGGCAACAAAATCTCATCGTTTTACAAGTGAATTGGCTAGATGTAACCATAAGTTCTTTACTAACAGTTTCTTTTCTCGTACTTCTCGCCTGTGGAACTCTCTTCCGGCTTCTTGCTTTCCAGCCAATTATGATCTTAAAAATTTAAATGCAAAGTCAATCGTTATCTGCTGTCTTCGTGATTCCTCTTCTTTTATTTTTCTCGCTCCTTAATCATGTTTTTTCTTTGTTTTATTTTTTCACATTCAGTAATCCCCTGGTGTCTTAGTGGCTTTATTGCCTTGTGATGAAATCATTAAGCTAATATCCGGCGAGTATTCATTATGGAATCAAAATTAGTATTATCATTTTTCTTTCTTATTCATTCCAAACTCCTCACTCTGAGGCTGGGATTTGTATTAAAATCGATTACAGACGATTGTAACATGAATAGATTATCACAGACATAGTGAATATATCTGAACTTGCGACAAAGTTAATCTAATATTGTTATTAGAAAGGCAATCATATTCAAAATATTTGCTAAATTTTCCTCTTGTAACTTGAATCTGTTATCAATATTTATTTTAAACACACTAAATGACTGTTTTGTAACGGTTCTTCTAATTATACATACTACTACTATGAACAATAGGAGTAGATAGTTTTGCCTATCGCCCGGTTCACATTCTTCCCTAGTCTTTTGAACGGGAGTAGAGTTTATCCATTGTTTCCTATTTAAGTTTAGGTTTCCGATTCACTCTAAAGTCTACTCCAACTTTATACATCAGCTGTCTCCGCCTAAACTCTGAAATTTTATTTACTATTTATTTTATTTTTTTCCTCAGTGGACAGGTTAGCATATAGTCTGGTTAAAACACTTCTCTGGTCCTTTGAGCTTTATATGTTGTTTCTTGTTTATGATTGGGTTCCCAGTTCCTTCCAAAGTCATTCTCTTCCACATCCAGTATACCCCCTGCCTCTTCGTGACATTATCGCCTTGCTTAGGGTGAACTGATTAAAAATAAAGTATTATTAATCAACCGCGGATCTGCTGGTAGTGTGACTGTTATCGGCTAGGAAAGAGAAATCAGTATAAGAGAAGGACAACTCTTAATTCACAACCGGTGCATAACAATTAAGTGAGGCGAGGTTTTATCGACTCAAGTAAAAAAAGAAAATCACCCATTCCTTTATCTACGCCAGAAGTAACGGATTTGCACTGTCGTTCAACTCGCAGTAATACGCCAACATTCTTGGCCTTGGTGCAATAATGTTGTGGCCTCTGAATGGTTTCAACCCTTCTTCCAGTTTCTATTTTCTCGAGTCGTTTTTCTAAGGTTTTCAGCAATTTTCACAGCGCTCCGATAACGACTGGCACAACGGTCACCTTCGAGTTCTACAACTTCCTTTGTTCACAAAAACTGTCTAGCTTTTCACTTTCTTTCACACCTAGACTAAATTCACTAGCAAAAGAAAAGAAAAGCCATAAACAGTTGTAGCAGTAGTAGTAGTGGTGGTGGCGGTTATGTTTCAGCAGTCATTTACGTTAGAAAATAGAGGAAGAGACACTGCTCGTACTATAGAAGGTTTGCTCTGATATCCATTATTATTATTATTATTATTATTATTATTATTATTATTATTATTATTATTTGCCGTTGTTTAGTAAGAGTTGTCCCTTGGTCTCAATCAGAGATTTCGAGAAACAAATGTTTTGCATCTGATGATACAAACAGATGAGATGCCATGCAATCAGAAAAACATTATTATTTGTTTGAAGAGAGATCATATTGTATTACTAAGAGCAATGAAGATTACATCACGCCTGCAGATAATCACAGCCCACACAAACACACACACACACACATATATATATAGTGGATACTCCGTATTTGAAATAGACGCCTAAATTTAATAAACAGTGTGTATTACGTGTATCGGCTTTCACATTCAAAACAGTAAAGAAAAATACGTTCCCCAGTTGGGATCAAACGTGCGTCCCTGAGAAACCACCATTTGATCTACTGAGTTTTATAGCTCTGACTCAGTACAAGCATGATTCTATTTTTTTCTTTTTAAGGAAGGAAAATGTCGGATTAAAAATAAATGCATATATATATATATATATATATATATATATATATATATATATATATATATATATATCACTTAAAGGGTTATCTGAAGTGAGTATTGAACTGACAACCAGTAATCTATATACATATCAGTATATAAACATTTTGGGTATTAAAATTGAGTAATGAATGAAAAACTATTGAAAATGATAAAATCAAACGTCAAATGTGAGTTTTTAAGAAAATAATCGGACAATTGCCACGCATTTTTCCGCTGAAATCGTAAAGAAAAAATCTATAATGAATAATGTTCGGTAAATTTAGTTTAGTTTGTTTTACGGCATATCAACCTCAATGGATTATTTAATGCCGACAAGATTTTTATTGCTGTTAATTTTTTTTTCCAAAAGTGTATTGCTGGTAATAATTTTTTACAAATTATTTCTGGTCTTAAAACCTATTTTTACACTTTCATAGTGTTTTAATCTCAGTTTGGGAGGGGTAACTATTTACTTATAGCTGAGGCCCTAAGAGGTGCTACAACCCCAGGTCAGGGTGGACTTGGGAACACCAGCAATTAAGAGATGGTTCCACGCTCCTCAAAACCTCCTGATCAGAGGCCTTGATGTTGGACGTAGTTTATCATCTTACCCAGGACGCGGAAGTAGTTTATCTTTATACCCAGGACGGATGATCGGTAAAACTTTCTTTTAAAAAATAAGCCACTAACATTATTACGGTACTAAAAATAACATACACGTACTTGTAATTTCCATGAAATGTACAAGAGGCGGAAAAGTTTTTTTCTCAGTTTGGTGGAATTCCATTATTATGAATAGCTGAAACATATAGTGAGCGATTAACGATCGAATGTCGCATTGAGAATGAGCAATTTCGACTCTGGCCAAGGATTTGGACCAGTGATTTCGTTGTTGTAAATGCAGCTAAGTACTTGATCGTTGGGAAACTCTTACATATACGACGTATTTTCCAGGCATGATCCTATCACAGAATCGCTTGATTCGTTCTATGCAACAGTCCTTGTCTTCTTCAACAAGGTCAAGATATGTGGAAATTCCTTGAAAGATATGATATATGATATATGATAGCATACATAGTTTAGCTGAAATCTGATATAATGACATAGAAAATATTTTGAATGAATAATGATGCTATGAATTTATACAAATTAGAGTATAGGTATGTTTCCTGTCTTTTGGGGGCCATTATGTGTTTAGAATTAAGAGAAATGTATATTTTCATCGGCAAATGACAGTAACCGAACTTTAAATTATTAATAGTTTTCGGTTCCTTGATCATTATCCGATAAAGTTATGGAACATGCATAATATGTATTGAATATAACATATCGGTAAAATTGGGCAGTCAATTATTAAATTGCCAAGTAAGGAAGGTAGATAGATGGATAGATAGATAGATAGATAGATAGATAGATAGATAGATAGATAGATAGATTTAAATTTCATGAACAGAAGTATAAATTCATTTGAGCGTAGTTAGAGACAGGCAGATTTTTAAGCTTTGTATTTCATGAACACATAGGTAAATGCATTTGAACGTTTTTTTTTTATTTCATAACAGGTATTCCTCTTCTTTCGCTTTAAAGAAGGAAACGATTCATTAAATATTGCCATTAAGTACAGAAGTATAGAAACATCTCGATTGAACTGGAAGCCTCGTAGAAGGATAAAGTATCTCATATCTGAATATAAATACCAGAAAATACAAACGACCTGACAATATTTATTTCATATGTAATGTAAATGCACAAATGTTTTATTAACAATTTTCTAAATAAAGCCATAAACATTTTTATTGCGAACGCTACGATGATGCTGAGGGTGATATTATTATACTTATTATCATCATCATTCGATTTCTGCTATGGACACACTACCTACCAAGTCTGCGGAAAGACCTAAGGCAGGTCGTGGTGTGTTGTTATGGCCACATTTCATGTTAATTTTTTTTTTTTTTTTTTTTATCTCCGATGAAGTTGCTAGCGTTACATAGACAAAGTTCTCCTTAGTGTGTGTGCTGTACTTAATAAGACAATTTTCTGTATGTCTCTTAAGCTGGGGTTTCCAGGGATTCTTTCAATGTGTTGTTTTGTTCCATTTTTTATAATTCCAAGTGCACCTATTACCACTGGTATTATTCTTGTTTTCAATTTCCACATTTTTTCTATTTCAATTTCCAGGTCTTTGTATTTTGATAGTTTTTCAAATTCCTTGGTTGCTATGTTACAATCCGCTGGACAAGCCATTTTTTCTCAATTTTTAGGCAAATGTTTTTTTTGTTTTTTCTGGTTTTGGTATAATCAATGATGTCCGGCCTATTTGCTTCAATTTTTCTGTCTTTGCATTGTCCATTATTATTATTATTATTATTATTATTATTATTATTATTATTATTATTATTATTATTATTCGAAAACCTGTCTTACAAACACTTTTATAAATAAATTTATTTATAAGTAAATCGGTACTAATGAAAAGATTTGAAATTGACAACTTTTTCCATTTCTCTGAAACAGACTTTAAACACTTCTATCTTCCATTCTTTCTTTCTTACTGAAACCAAGTAGCGTCTATAATATGCCAGTTTCTTGTTTTTACGCGGTCAAAACGGAATAGTCAATTATTTATTGGGTACTGGCAGGACGTAACGGTCGTGCGAACTAAGGAATGAACTAACTAATGAACGGAGAGACAAGCATAATTATAATAGAGATGTAGACTGACTGTGTGGAAATAAAAATGATACAGACAGCAATATAATCAGCGAATGTAGCAAATTATCCAAGAAAGAAAAAAGCATAGGTATGGTTGCTTGGAGAAGGTGATCCATAGGGAATAGTGCAAGTGACTGCATTTTGACGACAGACTAATGTTATAAAGACAAATTTACATCTGTGTTAGAGAACGAAATACATAGAAAAATTTCTTGTATTTTGAGATTCAAATGGATCTCTCAATCCAGAATGGAAGACCGTATCTGATCGTAGTATATGTCTGAATATCTAGAATGAGGATTTTTCATAATTTACACTATTTACATGCAGACTATTGTCCTCGTTGATTTTATCCCAATGAACGTGTCAGCCTTTGTTTCTTCGGGTCTTTCAGTTGTACGGTGATCCGAATAACCTACAAGGAATTCCGAACTGAACACTTTATTTAATCTCCGGGGGAAGACTCTTGGAAAAGAATGCTGAAAAATGCTTAAGTAATAAAGAGAACTGCTATCACTTGATCTTCAGTGTAAGTTGGCACTTACTATTGATGTAAACACTCAATGAATGAATGAATGTATATTATTATTATTATTATTAATAATAATAATAATAATAATAATAATAATCGTCCAATTAACACACCTTTCCTCTTATTTTGAACTGAAGTAAATGTTTATCTCTTCTTTCCAGTTTAGGGTTGGGCTTCCGGTTCCTTCTAAAGTTTACTTCAACTCTATACTTCTAACGTCTCCCCCCACCCTGGACGCTGAAATTGTATTTATTATTTTTTTTTTCCTCAGTAAGAGTAGATAGGCTCGCCTATCGTCCGGTTCACACACCTGCCCGATCTTTTGAACAGGAGTATGGGTTTATTCCTTGTTTCCTGTTTTGGATTGGCTTTCCGGCTCCTTCTAAAGTCATTTCCATTGTTTTTCACTCTCAATAGCCCCTTGCAGCTTAGTTGCAGTTACACCTTGCTTTGAGTGAACTGATTAAAGAATATCTTGATATGTCCTTAAAGGATGTTGTAGCCAAGGCCACTTAGGAATCACATTTAGAGATCTATGAACACGTACAATCGAAGACCGTCTGAGCGGACTGAGAAACTCAAACTGACAGAATTTCTAAGTGGGCAATACCTGCAAGTATAAGCGCTTGCTTTTTTCCAAAATCTGTACCACATAGCGCTAAATTTGACAGTGAGTCATATGTCTGGACACTCTTATACGACTGGGTGTCATGATGGGTATATTGAATTTCGTATATTTGTAACCCTGCATCACTTTGTTAACATGCTGCTCTCACCCAATAATAATAATAATAATAACTTCGAACAATCTAAATCACCGAAAACGTTTGTCTGTTATCAGTTACCGGCAAATGTTACAGATTTATCGTGTTTCTTTATAAGTGCTAAACTTAAAATTTGTTTCTATAAACTAGCTCTCTATCCACTATCTACTCTCTCTCTCTCTCTCTCTCTCTCTCTCTCTCTCTCTATATATATATATATATATATATATATATATATGAAGAAAAATATACTGAAAAAAAAACAAACAAAAATTTTAATATGCAATGATGCTGTATTAATGTTAATATAAAGTCAACATCAGACGTTTCGGTCTATTTTAGACCATCATCAGGACATATTCATAAAACATAATTAACATTAGAACATATAAAATTCAACATGAAAAGACGATGGACATAAGAGCACAACTGGTATTTATTCATACAAAAAGTACAAATTGTGGCACGAGGCCAATAAAGGGGAGGGGTAGAGGCTAGTCAACACTAACTATCTTATACCTAGCTAATCAGATTCGCGACCCATTCGTACATTACATTTTACTCATTCACCAAAAGAACTCGTCCATCACCAAACAATAAGAGCACAACTAATCCAAACAGATAACTGAAATGTTTATATAAGATCAGCGTTCCGTTTAAATATGATCACGTCGTCGTCACGTGGGCGATGTTGTGAAAACGTATTCGAAGATGATTTCAAAATATTAAAATATTAAACAAGCTCGATTGAACTATTTTCTCATATAAACAGTTCAAGAAATGCCTTCCGTTGATATAGGAATACGCAGAGATCAATAGGTTCTTATATTTTAAAACAAGCTTGAAGTCTTCCATGTTACAAAGTAAATCAAAAATGATTTCAAAATATTAGACAGGCACGATGGAACAATTTTAAACAGTTCGTTAATAAATCCTTTCCTTACTTACAGGAATAGGCGGAGATCAATAGATTATTTTATTTTCGTACAAGCTTGAAGTCTTCCATGTTATAAAGTAA
>CAHIKZ030001768.1:1070000-1100000 GCA_903632075.3 Acanthosepion pharaonis | reverse complement strand
CTCAGCAATAGCAGAGCCAAAATTATTGGTTGGTTGGCTCTTCCTGGTAGACAGATTCAAAATTCTGGTGGGTAAATGTTGTTTTATTCTCGAATCTAAACGGTGGGACGTTTAATATATGATTAAATTCAACCGTCAATATTTGTCTATTTAATTTTTTACTATACTTTTCAAATAAGATGTTGTACATTTGTTGTACATTTGTATAAACTGTGTAAAAGTTCATGTTTTTTGTTCAAGTACTTTCGACTGTCTCAGTAACTTGAAATCAGAAATATGTGGTATCCGTGTGGTTGTTTGATGATTTTTTCAACGTAAATATATATATATATATATATATATATATATATATATATATATATATATATATATATATAATGATACAGTATAATAATCACTCTCTGCCTTTTTCCCACGCTCTAAATAAAATAGCAATCTCTTGATTTTAACCTGAAATATTTTCCCCCATTTCATTTGTGATTTGTTTGTAGGTCTTGAAGATTGAGAGCTACATATATATATATATATATATATATATATATATATATATATATATATATATATATATATACGTGTATACGCATTACATGTATTCACACAGAACGGAAGACAAGCGGCTTCACTGAAGAAATCAATCAATACAAATCTGTAAAAAATCCAGGAAACGAGAACCAATTATGAATTCTGAACGTGAAATTAGAACAAATCGAAACTTTCCTTTATAAGCGAGTTCCATCAACCTTAATAACGTATTTGTAAATGTAAATATATATTGTAAATAAGATGTGCTTTCCATTAACGACCTTGTGTATCGGGAAATTATAAGCCCGAATACATCCGTTAATTGTATTTAAAATATTCAAAACTGTTGTTAAATCCGAGAATTATGATCGGGATAATATTGTAGTGAAAAGGGAATGCAATTTGCAATGCACAAATAGGATTAACCAACAGATGTGCAAACAAAAATGAATATGTTAATTATCGCTTTTTATAACTCACAACAAACAGTTCAATGCAAATTAAGCATTACTTTTGAAATGTCTTTTAATTTTTTATCTAATTAGCTTTCTTGATAGATAGTATTTTCCTTTCGTGTATGAAGTAAATGTGCGACTTTCAAATCATGTAGTGGTTTATTTCCCAAAGTTTCTGAATTATGGATTTGTGCTAAATATTTGCATATTTACACATTGATAATTTCAGAGAATAATGTTCATTGATATTTATTGATACATTTAATAAAACACAATGAGAAAATCATGTCGTGGTTTATTTTTAAATACTTAGTATCTAAAAATAAATTAATTGAATTAATTAATCAAAACATAATTAATGATCAAACATCTTTTGTTTGATCATTAATTATGTTCTACACAAAAAATAGTGTATTAATTATAATTTATATGGATTTTGATTTCGGCATTATTCTATAAAAATGTATTTTTCCTTAATTGTATACAACTTTTAAATCAAATAACTGGATACATAAAGATAGGCAGATAGATATAGATCAACACTGCATGTCTGATAATTTTTAGGTATAAAAATGACGGTCAGTATGCACCAGTGTTTTATCGACACTCTCTTCAATACAAAACACACTTTCCTATTAAATTCAGTAAATTTAGAAGACTATGTACACAAAACACGCACACACAAAGACATACACACACATATAAACACATACATATATATATATATATATATATATATATATATATATATACTTGATCAGAAAATCTTACAGAAACCGGAATTGACAGTCATGATGCAGAGTTGATTCCTGTCGATATATATATGTATATATATATATATATATAGATAGATAGATAGATAGATAGATAGATAGATAGATAGATAGATAAACATAGAAATAAACCTTTTATATTAAGAGGTAGCTTCACGACTTAAGTAATCGTCAGATTATCTGATGTTCATGGTCACTTAAATCATATAATCATATATATATATATATAGATATATATATATACACTCGCTAGTACATCCTTCACGAGTGGACAGAGTGATTGCTGGAGGCTCCGTCTACGAAACTCTTTTGTCGGTAACACCAATCACCTAAGTTACAAACTTTATATATATATATATATATATATATATATATATATATATATATATATAGATAGATAGATAGATAGATAGATAGAAATATGTATAAATATTTGTATGAGTGCAAGTAAACTCTTCTGTGCAAAAATCTATAGTTCTTGACTATAACTTTGAAATGACTACACTCGTAATTTAATGGAAACGCACGTTGAAGTGGAAGTTAATTCGCTGAACGTTTATTATAAAGCTTTTATTCCACAAAACAAATATTTACATCAAACATAATCGCTTTCCTTGTCAATTAGTTCTGTGACGATTATTAATCACCTGGATACAATGAAAATTTCAGATCAAAATCCGGCTATCACATGATACACTTACATATGTGCGTGTGTGTGTGTGTGTGTGTGTGTGTAATAGAGGGAGAAATTTATCTAAAGATGAAACTGAGAACCTATCACTTATTTTGCTAAGGATGAAGATGATAATTCTCTTTCAAAATTCTCTTTGTAAAATTAATATCTTTCTTTTTCTAATTTATCCAATTTTTGAATAATAACGAAATATAAACCAATTTGTCGAAATGAAGTCATTTTTTTTCATATATTCAAAAAATCTTTTTCAAAAATTTAGTATTTGAGAACAAGCAGGCGGCACTGTCATGAAGATTAGCTGGCAAAAACACACACACACATTTTATTAATTAAACATTATTTTTAGTGGATACGCATATTTGAGAAATCACTCCGTTTATTTTGTAAACAGAATATTTATTTATTTTCGTATACAGGACTAAATATGTGAGAAATCTTATAAAAGAAAAAAATGCACTCTCCAGTACGTCGGATCAAACGACGCTTTTTCCTTGTAAGGGGACGCAAGTTCGAATTCTGCAGTAGAACTCAGTTTTTTCTTTAATTTATTTCTCGAATAATAAATTATTTAATAAATAAACGGAACGTCTAGTCAAATTTGAGTATCCACTAAAGATAACGATTAAAGTGATTATATATATATATATATATTTATTAAAGACATATTTTTATGTTTAACGTTGTTATTTTATATGTCTTTAATAAATAAATTGTCGGACCTTGTCCATTTCTTAATATATATATATATATATATATATATATATATATATGACAAAAATTGTATTTTGCCATTAAACGGTCGAATGTTTAATAAAATCTGTCGAATTATATCCATCAATTTTATATCAATAAGTATATCCCACAATTATGTATATATATATATATATAGAATTGATGAATTTTTATTTATTAATTCGACAGATTTTTTAAACTACCATTTGACCGTTTAATGGCTGCTCATATATATATATATATATATATATATATATATATATATATATATATATATATATATATATATATAAGACCGTGAGATTAATTCAGTTAATGCACAATCATCATAATGAGCTATTTAAACTCGTTCCACTCACTGATACCCTATGAAAACTGATTACTATCTTTGAGTTATTCTTCTTTTTGGGACATGCTTATTCCAACTCCCACTTTTTGTTTAATATTCGGACAATTTCGGCGAGCATTCTAGCACAAACTTTTCATTGCTGAAAATATTTTAAAAATTACTTTAAAAGATTTCAGCCAGACGTTTGATTTTATTTGGTATTAGTAAGAATAAGTAAGAATAAGTTAGACATTTTTTAAAAGAAAATACAGTTTTCTATTTCACTACTTAATGTTTAATTATATATATATATATATTTTTACTTTCAGTTTATATTTTTCTGTTGATTAAATTCTATTTATATAATCAAATGTCTTAACAACCAAAGCTAATATAATAAGAAATGAAAGAACATAAAGCTCCTGTTGTTTTCAGTTTAAAATCATAGAAGTAGATAGGTTTACCAATCACCCGATTCATACTCCATTGCGTTCTTTTTTTTGTTTTTTTTTGCACATGTGTAGAAGTTTATCCCTTGTTTCCGGTTAGGATTAAGTTTCCGGTTCCTTCTAAAGTTTACTTCCAATCTATATTTCTAATGTCTCCGACTGAAATCTTAAAGTCTACAATTAGACATTATATTTACTGCATAACCCGAAAACTTCACTGCTTTCCCTTTCCTACCCTCATACAACACCACACTGTAACCCTCTACCATGAGTGGCTCATAGGCTCTAGGGTATTGTGCGAATATTAGTTAAAATAAAAAGCAATTACAGTTAGTATGCATTCGACTCACTCACCCCATATTTGTTGCTTTGTTCAAGGCAAAATTAAAATTCAAGTTTATATATATATATATATATATATATATATATATATATATATATATATATATATAGGCATAATGAGAACGAATGGATTATAATTCCACTGTCCGTAACATTTAATTTAAAAGCGGGCTCAATACAGAGTAGAGCTAAATATTATTTATTTTAAGATATAAATACAAAACAAGTTAAAAATCGCTACACAATTGCAATTATGTTTCAAAACTACAAATGTGTCTCCTTGGGCGATGGTAAACTACTGGCGAATAGTTTACCATCGCTCGAAGAGACACACTGAGAAGGTACTTTTGTTTAGTTTTTTATTATGTTTGTCTTTTATTCATACAAATGTTTTCCTTTTGCTAGAAAGACATTTAAACGCATACAAGAAAAACATTAAAAAATTCATTAGGTCCAGAAAAGAAAACACCTATAAGCATGCAACAAAAACATAATAAAAACTAAGCAACACTAACTTGTAATTTTTTTCGCATTTAAAGAGAGATTTCTATTCTAAATACGCATTTAAAGAGAGATTTCTATTCTAAATATAGAGTATCAAGTTGAAGTAAAAAATAGGATTTTTAATTGTTTGTAGAAACTAAAGATGAGCATTTAAGTAAGAGTTTGGGGTATTTTATCGATATAGAATTCAGCCTTTAAAATAGATCTTTGAATCTGTTTATTATGCAACTACACACACACACACACACACACATATATATATATATATATATATATATATATATATATATATATATATATATATATAAATGTTGAGGAAAAAGTTTCATTGAATAATTTAGGCAGGTTTTGTCTGCATATTTTCAAACTTGTCTAAATTATTCAATGACACTTGCCACAATGAAAAATATGCTGCCAAATACACAATATATATATATATATATATATATATATATATATATATATATATATATATATATATATATATATATATATATATATATATATATATATAAGAGAGTGCGTGTTTCTAGTTTTAATTTTTGTTAAAACCAACATATGTAGACAAAAGATAGTAACTGAATTTGTTCGAATTTCTGTACTGATCCACCTCGATCGAACATCTGGTTGCGAATGTTTACGTTTAAATCGTACCAATGATGGTTCAACGATATTTGTTATCATGCCGTTTCATATATGCCTTGGTGAGACAGTGGTTGCAGTGAATGCACTGAAAGCACGCCGGCGACAACCGGTATAATACATTGAAAAGAGAAGGAACGTTTTAGCACTGCATGCAACCCTCAAGTAGAAACAAGAGACGTCAACAGATTTAAAGATATATATATATATATATATATATATATATATATATATATATATATATATATATATATATATATATATATATATATATACATATATATATATACATACATATACATATATATATAGATACATATACATAGATATACATACATATATAGACATAGATTTATATAAATACATACATATATACATACATATATACATACATATACATACACATTCATATACACATACATATATATATATACATATATACATACATATACAAACATATATACATACATATATATATACATATATATATACACATACATATATACATACATACATATATACATACATATATACATACATATATCTACATATATATATATATCTACATACATATATATATATATATATATATATATATATATATATATATATATATATATATATATATATATATATATATATATATATATATATATATATATACATACATATATATACATATATACATATATATTAAAGACGGATTTCTTTATCTCTAAAAATAGTCATACACTAATTACTTAAATACTCAACTTTAGCTTCTACAAACAATAAAAAAATCCTATTTTTTATTTCAACTTGTTACTGTATATTTACAATAGCAAACATTATTTACAACTTTATATTTAAATATAGTCATTTACAATCACAATTTAATGAATATGTATTTTATAAGTTCAAATCGATGAATAGATATGACAATTATTTGCTAAATCATGTGTATATATATATATATATATATATATTCATGATTTCAAATATTCACGGGATGCATATTTTTTCGGTATCACCTCACGTAAGGCAGTACAGTCACTAGCACGAAAGTAGTTACAGGTTGTGGAAAAATTACAGAGACATTAGTAATGAGTAGAAAGTGAAAAGAGCAATCAGGAGAACAATAGTTAAAAATAACGTTTAAATAAATATATATATATATATATATATATATATATATATATATATATATATATATATATATATATATATAGTATTTATATATACTTTCTAACTACTGAATCAGATGGTTATACTTATATATATATGTGTGTTTGTGTTTGTGAACAGGCTGAAATAGATCAGTCGAATGATCAGTATATAGATAGATAGATAGATAGATAGATAGATAGATAGATAGATATACACACTCGAGTTGTTGTAGAAAAATTATCAGTCTGCCTCTCAATATAACCATCTTGACAACTAGTCTGATAGAGGTATACCATGTTCATTCATCACAGCAAAATGTGCGCGACATGGTGACATTATTACTATTATTATTAGAGTTTACACACAAGTTATTTAGTTTTCATTGGAGATCAAATGGCCCCAAATCTCTTTAGTAATCCAACACTCTTTCGATATTCTTATCAATTTTACAAACGCTGTCGCTTGAATAAACTATGTTTCTCCATGGACATGGGCAGTTCCAAAAAATAATTAGTATTCTTTAAGTGAAAACTAAAAAAAAAAAATGACGACGTACACAATTAATTATTATGGTGATAAATTTGTCATTCATATTATTAATAGAAGCATACAAGTTCCTGTGATCTGAATTGCATATATTTTCAACATAAATCAAAAATATTCGCGTTTATTCAACAGAACAAAGTAAATGTCTGGTATGAAAATAATTAAAACACCTTCATTTTGCAAAAACCAAAAATGCTGACATTTCGTGTTTCACTAAATGATTCTAATATTCGACGAAAATGATTATCACTCGTTTTAATAAAATATTTTACAACTTCTTTTTTTTTTATATACTATATAAGCAACATTGAAAAAAATAGTTTATCAATATTTGATGCCAAAAAATGGTTTTGATAATATTTGGAATAAATCGAATGTGCTATTTGGAAGCATTTTTCGCAGTAACACTACTTTGTTTATTCTTTAATAAATATCCATGCTTTAATTATACGAAGTACCATGAAAATTTTCTCGGGAACTTTAGGCTAAAAAAAGGCCTTCACGAAGAAAATAAAATGATAGAAAATATTTTATTTCCTTATGGAGTAATTTAAAATTCTTCTAACTTTGGGGATAGTGTGCTGACAAAATGAATAAATTGAACATGCATTGCTACTGTTATGTAAGCTTTTACCACTTCTGTTCGGCTGAAAGCAAACATGAATAACTGTTCGATAGTTGAACAACGTCAAGAGTGCATGCGTAGTTATTGAAATCGAAGTTGTTGCAATACATAGTGGAAGACAGGAGTTACGTTTCAAGTAATAACATTTTTATTTTGTTACTGTATTGTTTGGATACAATATATTAAGTAAAAGAAGTTAATGCTGACTACAGTTTATTACAATCTTCTCCATATATAAAACCTCGTAGTTCGTAGATTAAAGCTCAATTTCTTTTATTTTTATATTGATTATTTTTTAGGATCTATTCAATTAATCAAAAGATAAAGGATACAATAAATATTTATTCGAAAAATAATATATGGCTATTAAATAAAGAGTATACATATATACTGGAAACAAAGAATAAACTTCTAACGAAATTTCAACTCATAACTTTAGGACCCCCCTCCTTGAAATGAATAGCACCTTATCAATTAGGCTACCAAATCTAATCAACAGTGGCCAATCGGATTTAGTACCATGGATCTTCTCTTTCTTATTCAATTTTACTCCCATGCCATAATGTTGATTTAGATTTAATAGGAGTAGTTGGAGATGTTGACGCAATAATTGTCCAAATTACTTAGATGCAATATAATTGTATTTAGTAAATTTTGAGCAGTTTTTCTTTGATCTTTGTTTTGTTACATCTTATCGCATCAAAGGTGATACGATAAGAAAAGCAGCAGAAATTAATCAGAAATTAATAATATTGCTTAATATCCCATCCATTCTCAAAAATTGTATCTTCCAAAGAATTTCAAAATGAACTATAAATATGATTTACAAACCTATAGTCGTGTTTTAAAAATATAATCATAGATAGATAGATAGATAAATAGATAGATAGATAAATAGATAGATAGATAAATAGATAGATAGATAGAGAATGAGAGCGAAAGAGATAGATGGGTGTGTGTAAAAGGTACGCACCTGTTTATATGTGTAAGTATATAAAAAAGTGAATAACCAGTTTTTGTTAATCGAAAAAATGTAGTTCACTAAAATTTCAAATTTATACGTTGACATATTTTTACGATATATCTTTAATTTTGAATATTTAAGGTCAATGATTTATGAAAAGTTTAGTTTTTAAAATATTAAAAATATTTTTTAAATGCTACCCTTTAAAAATTACCAATAATTACTTAAACTAATAATTAAATTACGGGTACTAACAAGATTTGCAAAATAAAATTCTACTTTTATTTCTTTTTGAAGAAACTAGTGAGATGTTAAAAACCGGGGAAAATTTGATTTTCCTATATAAAGAACGTATCGTATAAATTCCGTGTTGTATTTTCTTGTTTTTATATCAGTCTCATATAAGTGTCGCTCAAAGCAATAATAATTGTAAAAGGTTGGTCACACCAATTGTTGAATTTAAGAGGAACCAGCACCAGTATGTTCGCTTTTAGTTAATAGAAATTTTCTTCTGATAAAAAGATTTTCAATTTGAAAAAAAAAATCACCTTTTGGGTATTCCAAGTAAAGATTTATCTTACGATTCACCAATTAATGTATTGTCGTATTGTCTTGCATTTTCCTAACAAAACATTTACTAAATCGATTTTTAAATTAATTATTAACCTATTTATACACGATCATGAGTCCTGTTCGGGTCCCCAGGGGCACGAAATGTACTGCATCTGTAGCAGCAGTGGTGTGTCTTGGACAAGATAGCTTGACGAAGCTCAACTCTTTCCAGGCTGGTTTGTATTCAGAGTTTTCCTTCTCCTAGACTGATTACCAACCACGGATAGAGAACACAGTCTGTCCTGCTATTTAACCTATAGCTGGATGGATTCTTACCTTTCCCAAGTTTAATTGTGTGCAAGTGAATGCATCGAACTCAACTGGAATTCGAACTCGACTCTCCGATTACTCATTTCGAACGGCTATCCATTACACCAACCACCGCGCATCCACATGTATACATGAAGCCCAGGTAAATGCTCTTAATGAGCTCCTTAATACATTAGACGATAGGATTTTTGCTATAATGAAGAGTTGGAACTAATTGTTTATTCAGTATTTTTTATATACTTATACACTTGTCTCATCTTCACATATCTAGATGAGTGTCATGTGTAAATTAATACAGACAATAAAATTAGAATTGAAAGATTCATTTCAATGTTTGACTTTATTGTTTAAATTTTATATAATTATCTATTATCGTAAAGTTTCAATCATCTAACTTACCGATAATCATCAGGAGTTATGTTCCGCATTCTTCTAGGTATTTAAACTCTTTCTATTTTTCTTTTCTTTTATTATTATTCTTTTTCTTTTTTCTTTTTTTTTTTTTGTATTGTGTCCCCTCACTGATTTCTTTCTTTTACTGACAACCTGTTTGGTACGTAAATGTTTAACCTTACAAAAGATGTACTGATAAATGTTATACCTGCAGTATTAATTTATGTTTTGTATTCGCAGGTGACGATTTTCTAACGGTATAAAAAGAGTGTTAAATTAGTCATTAAACACCAAAGAATCCATGAGAAAATTGTGTAGACTCGTGTGTTAAACATGGGCTTTATTATAACCAAATAAGTATTAATCACACAAGTGGGTCCATTTGAGTGTCTCACTTTAACCCAGTATAATATTTTTATTTTTTTTCCGGTACAATATTTTAAAATAGTGTATTAACAATTTATTCAGGGATTTTTCCAATACAACCTGATCAATATGTCCTGTTAAAAGTTAAAGTTGTTTAAAATGTAAAAAAATCTAAGAAATATATTTGCAGAGAGTTTGTCACTAGATCCTATTTAAAACTTCAAAAATTTCACTTAAGCAAACGAAAAGTACACGTTAAAATATTTTAAAATTATTATATATTAAATCATTTATATAAATTAAAATAATATATGTATGCATATCAAAATTATATAATTGTAAAATTAGATATATATGTTAAAAATACTGGTATGATGAATGTCAAAATATAGTCATTCTTTAACCGAAATTATTTTTGCAAAAGAAAAGTTATAATTTACAGGAGACATTTCTCGTTGTATCATTCAATAGTTTAAGTGATCCCATAAGAATTTCACATGCTGTAAGTTAAAAGCGGGGTTACTTCCATTCATTCTATATAGTTCACAGCAGAGAACTTTAGCAATAAAATATATGGCTGCTACAAGAATGAAATGAATCAACTTGGATGAGTGAATACTGGGAACCATGACCATCCAACTCCTTAGCAAAATGAGGTGTAATTATTGTTTATATTACTAATGTTATACAAAACAATTTGATTTTTCTTCCCAACAAGTACATCGTCTAAGTTTGTTTTTTAATCAATAATTGATTCTGTTTAAGATTAAGTTGATGTATTTTACACATCAACTTCTTTTGTGTTATGTAATATCGAATTTTTGCATAGGGCACTCAGTAAGTATCAAACTCAACTAATGGTCAACCAGAATAGCTTCACTAACAATTATCAAACGCCAAGGAAACATGGCAAAGTATCTGTTTGTCTATCTATTCCATTCTTTCGATTTTTTTTATTTTGAATAATAGAATTCTATCTATCTATCTATCTATCTATCTATCTATCTATCTATCTATCTATCTATCTCAGTCTATTACTATCTATCTATCTCAGTCTATTACTATCTATCTATGTATCTCTCTATATATATGTGTGTGAGTGTGTGTATCATTCATATATCTATCTATCTATCTATCTATCTATCTATCTATCTGTCTATCTTCCAATCAATCCGAGGACTCTGAGTACAACTGGACTTGTTAATGTTCTCATGTGCCACATTTTTCACATTTCAATTTCAAGGTCCTTGCATTTTGATAGGCTTTTTAAGATCTTCAGAAATGCATTACAGTCTGCAGGGACTGCCATGTTAATAAGCAGTACATTTTGTTTTTACGGTCTCTCATCATGATGTCTAAGTGATGAGCTTTGATTGTTCTATCTGCGTGTGTATTTTATAGTCCCATAAAATTGTTACAGGTCCTGTGTCTGTAACCGAATCTGGGAGGGGGGAGTGTTTATATAAATTTCTTGCAGTTTCCTTTCCTTAAAACTTGTAAATTTTCCAGTGCAGATAATGCCGAGTTTTATATTTAGTAGGTGCTAACACTGTGCAGCCTGATACAAGATGGCCAGTTATTTCTGGATATTTATTATCATCATTATTATTACTATCATTATTATTATTATTATTATTATTCATCTCATTCATATATCTATCTATCTATCTCTATTCTTATCTATTACGATTGTAATCCCTTACAGTGTCATTACCTGATGCCTACTATAAGACATAATAGTAAATATGTGCACTCACTTGTTGCTTGGGATTAAGTGACTATACCTCCTTTCACACTAGTTGTACGTAGTAGATTTAATTTGAAATCAAGTAAAACTGGTTATTTCAGCATGCTTTTCAGTATTCTTGTTGATTGTAGCAATACAATCGTCAAAATGGTTTAGATTTTTCGCGATTTTCATTATTATTATTATTATTATTATTGTATTTTGCCTTTACTTTTTTATACTACAATATAGATGGCTACTGTGCGGTGTTGTAAGTAAAGGCAAGAAGTGAAGTTCATGGGGCAAGGCAGAAAAGATAACGGTTAACCCTTGACTTGAAGCGGTTCGGATTGTGGTGATTGAGGAAACATTCTACCTGGAGTGTTTCACAAAGCAGCAGTTCTTGGGCTTTGTAGAACGAGTCTCAATCAGAGACGTCAAGAGAAATTTCTTTTTTTTCTTACGAGAAGCTGTTAAGAGATAATGTGCCATGTCATCAGAGAGAAAAATGTAATTGTGGTCACTTCATGGAGAGAAATCTACGCAAGATGTGAGAACTACCCATAAAATTAGTATTAGTGGTAGTAGTAGTGAAAAATGTCCCCGAATTTATTGAAAATACGAGAAAAATAAGGATTCTCTCTGTTAGAAAATGCCTTATAAGCGAAACAGACATGTGTCTCAAACGACAAATACATGAGACAATTAGACATTTACATTAAGTTTTCTGTGTATTTGTGATATATGCCTCAGTGTAAAAATGTGAACATTCTCATAAAAAAAAGGACTAGTGGCTCTGAAACAGGAAAGTCATACAAAATGCAAGGACAACGATTGAAGCATGGGCAGAAGGGAAATAAATGTCAACTTGATCCACAGCAGGGAGCTTGTTGAAGTCGTGTCCGGCTCAGGATGACACCCGGTGTCTCAACACATGATCAGTGGAAGTGGATCATTGATTCTCTAACAGTGTTCGTTCATTCCATCGCTAAGGGAAATACAACATTAAAAAATGCGAATCACAAACGTGACGCTATTTAAAAACTATGTACTTTATATATATATATATATATATATATATATATATATATATATATATATACACACGGGAGGGAATGTTTATTTTATACATATATGTCTATGTGAAGGCATGCATTATAGATAAATAAGTATTAACAAGATACATATATACATACATACATTATATTTTATTATTCGGCTTTATTCTTTATTTCTACATGTATCTATAAATGTAAAGTATATATATATATATATATATATATATATATATATATATATATATATATATATATATATATATATCCATGTGGATCATCTTCAATATAAGCAAAAAACAAACTATTTCACGTATTTTCTTTATATTTGAAAAACTTTCTATCATTTTAATCGTTTTTAATTTCTGTACATTTTATATTTACTGAAATATCAAAATTGCTTCATTTTGTATCAGTTAGTGTGCACCATTAAGCGTATTGCATTATGTCTAGCAACACGATGCAAAAGCAGACTTGAATTCCTACGTTTATTTTATAGATTGGAAGTGTTCATGTTAAGTATGGTAAATAATAAAATTATTTTCACCATTTTAGGCCGATTCTCAGAAGTAATGATTTTCCTTTGTACTCATGATTATTTGCTAAGCGCATCAATAAAATGAGACTGAAAGATTGCACCAAGAATAAGAATTTCTTTGCAATTCCAGTATATGAGTGTGGGGACGGAAAAGTTCATGGGACGCCAGGCAAGAAGTGATTTCACAAGAATCCTGAATTCTGCTTAGATTTTGTATAATATATATATATATATATATATATATATATATATATATATATATATATATATATATATATATATATATATATACAGACAACACTTAACAATATTAACTACGAACACGGCCAGAATGTGCTAACTGTGTTTTGGAAAATAAAACATCTCTATAACACTAAAAACATACACTCAACGCAGACACCCAATTAAATTGAAATAATAAAATCATCCTTAATAATGGCTAAAAGCATGGCCGAAAGCGCTCGGAATTATAGAACATTTGGACAGTTTCTACACACTCTGTGGCCAAAAAAGAAAAAAAACTTGTTCGAACTCAAGAAAAATTAAATAAAAAGCTCAATCGTAGTACCCTGTCTGTCGTTTTTAATGAAACAGGCATAAATGATGGATTGCTGCCTAAATACACAATATATACACATATATATAATATATACATATACATGTATGTATATATATATATACATATATATAATATACACATGTACTGAGAGGTGACAGACTGTTTCATGCTTGACTGCATGAAGATTGCGCTCTCGCATGAATCAGACTGTCGCTTGTCCGTATTGACCACAGTGCCCACTTCTATATCTACATACGTTCTATCACTAATATTGAGCACTTTCATCCATAAATATAGCACAACTTAAAACTTAAATAGGAAATTGTAAAGTTTCGGCACCATCAATAAATGACTTTTCAGGAATATAATGATTTTGGGTTATATGGCTTTTCAACACTACCTCAGTATGCATATACACACACAGGTTATATATATATATATATATATATATATATATATATATATATATATATATATATATATATGTACAGGATGTGCATGTGCACGCACGTAACTATTGGGACACATTTTTTCAGTTCACGATTTTGCATTTTCAGAAACTTTTCATGTCACCGAGGTACTTTTCGGTACCTAATAGAATAAATATTTGTAAAAAAAAAAATATACATATAAAAGAAATAAAGAAAAAAATATTTAAATCGCAGGGAAACAACTGCAATATCCTGTCTTCGTGATATGTGGTCGCCTGGTCTAACATCAAAGAAAGAAGAAAATAAAAAAAAGCATGTCGATAGAAAATGCTTTCATTTAACAAAGTATTTTGTTCACTCAGTTTTACTCCCATTGACTGATTGACACGGAATATTTTAAAAATGTAATGTTTTCATTTTCTGTTTTATAACGTAAATAGGAAAACAGTTCCCAGCAATCAGCAAACACAAAATGTCTAAAAGAAAAAATATATTTCGTTACACTAAAATCTGGGTAACTACAGATATTAAAAATAAACTTAACGTAAGCACAAAGCCATTTGGCAGGAAGGGTGTATGTATTGGAATGAGGTTAAAGAGTTTATGTTACGTACATATTTCAATTGGAAAGTCTACCTGTTTAACAAATCAGCATTCTAAATTCTGGGTTTTACCTGGGTTAAAATGCAGCACCAGTAAGAATTGCATAACTATCTCAACCACGTGGCATGCCACTCAGGATAATTATCTATCAAGTGTCCGCACTTAAGGCCAATTATACGCGTGTGAGTATGGCTTGTCTGATGACTGAATGCCTGGTCTATCATCTATTCCCACCAGACAGTGATATTCAGATTCAGGTAAAGCGCTTAAATTTCAAATGTTGTTTTCCAAACAAGTCAAGCGGTCATATTTTGGAAGATTGACGCAAGACAATATCTTCTAATCACCTTTTCCGTCATTTGAATTTAGTCTGTAAGTTAAGCTTGATAAATATGAATATACGCGTCAATAGATATGTGCAAGACACGTGTTAGCATGCAAGTATTTCATGAAGATTAGTTTACAACAAATGGTGTGGTTGATTAGGATGGAATTAATGCTGACAATCAGGGCGAAGTAATCTGTGCAGATTATGTCATGATATCATTTAAACATGTGCTTAAGCATATAGAAAGCAAAATAGAATCAAGTTAAGAAAAAAATTTGATGGATATAGATTTAAAGGAATTGATCAGAATGAAACATTAATACTAAAATGTTCGTTTTCAAACGGGATAGAGTGTATGTAAGATAGTAAAATATTCATAATAGACATTCAAAAATATATATCAATTATATACCAACATCAATATTGTATACAAAAAAATTAACTCAAGGAAGAAAGATTCATATATATATATATATATATATATATATATATATATATATATATATATATATTAATTGCTAGATCATTCACTGTAAATTTTCATCCAGGTCCTTATAAAGTATCAATCTTTTATTATCAAAATGTGGGATAGTTAATTTAAAATATCTTAATTAAAAGAGATATATATTAAATTAAAAATTATCAGTGACTTTCTTTCGTTCGTGCACGTGCGTAGTCTCATCAACATAAACGTAAAATTAATCCGATGAAGTCCTGAAGGCTAAAACGCATTATCGCAAAATTGTTTCTACTTTGTCGTATTTCTTTTCCCTAAAATTGTTCTTGATATAGAAATAAATGTTTATATTGTTGTTCTCTTTCTCTCTATATATATGTGTGTGTGTGTGAAGAAGAGGATTAATACCTATGGGTAAATAGCAGGACAGACAGGGTTCTATAGTCATGGATGGCAAATGGTCTAGGGGAATGATAACTCTGAATTCACAACTTGCGGAGGGTCGTTTTAATGGCCGAATACAGAGACCTGGTGGCACGTCTCTGTATTCGGCCCTTCAAAACGAGTGGTTGGTTCTGCACAAAGCCTTCACTACCATAATCAAACAATATGTGCTGGTGTCTTGCTGCCAGTTCCTAGGAACAGAGATGTTGACCATATATATATATATATATATATATATATATATATATATATAGAGAGAGAGAGAGAGAGAGAGAGAGAGAGAGAGAGAGAGACATATATGCATACATGCATACATATAGATATGCACATACTTGTTTATAGAAACATACTTGTATATATATACACACACATATATATAAACATATATACATATCAGTGTACAATTTTTAACACATACATAGATAGATAGATAGATAGATAGATAGATAGATAGATAGATAAAGTGTGGAGATTGATAACAGAGTCCACTGATAAATAGATAGACAAGAGAGGGAGGTAAAAATAAAAGGTGAAGAAATTTCAGAGAAGAAAGTGAAATGATGTTATCTTATAGTTGACAACAGTTTGATTGTCTTTTTGAATACTTTCATCTGTTTCTCCCTATTTCTCGTCTGCTTTAACGCAATATGCAGGCCTGAAGTTTGTGTTCAAACATGAAACAGAATGTTGCTACCTGGTGTTGACTTCAGGCACATTTAATTTATATTCATATATATATATATATATATATATATATATATATATATATATATATATATATATATATATATATATATATATATATAAAACAAGTAATATGCTCAATGTTGACGTTAGTAACCTTGCCTATAATTACACAAGTTCTATCTTGGATACTGAGCATTTTTTTGCCATAAACATAAGTATACCTTATAAATATATTTTATATAATAATATATATATATATATATATATATATATATATATATATATATATATATATATATATATATATATAACGTTTATACATTCAATATTTTTGGCTTTTATGTAAGCTTTATCAGAATTACTTTTGTGATATTTCCCAAAATTTCTATTGAAACTTAAATAAATGTAAAACCTTAAGTTTACAAATAGTTAGCTATTTGTTCTTTGTTTTATAATTCTGTTAAATTTCATCCACATTCGGTTTAATTTTATATATACCGTATATACTCGTGTATTATGTGAATTTCTGAAGCTGATTTTATTTTAAGGGGTCGCATCATACACGAGATATAAAATTAGCGTATCTACTGCCGACACTGGTTACGCCGTTGACAAAATTATATATCTATTTGATGTTTTACTTAATTGTATCCAATGATAATCCGTATAACATTCACATATTAGTATTGTATTATAAAATACAAACATAGCAAATATGCAACTTTTCCATTGTTTACGTTTATAAGATGTTTAGCTGTTTCTTATTCAGTTGTTTATGGCCGATTTCGCAAAGAGTATATCATTCTTTTTTACTTTTTAACTAGATGTGATAAAAAAAGAAAGAGGAAAAGAGGTTAGTCTATTGTAATTTGGAACTCGCATGATACACGAGATACATGATGAATTCATTTTTCATATGTGAAAATTCAGGGTCGCACGATAGGCCAGGTCGCGCATTACACGTGTATATACGTCACACACACAGAGCTATATAATATATATATATATATATATATATATATATATATATATATATATATATATATGTGTGTGTGTGTGTGTGTGTTTATGTGTGTGTATATACGTGTATATAAAAATGATATATAAATTTTTATATATCTAAAGCAAATTTTAGCAAAATTATGATAAACAAAAGTTTTTATGCGATGTCCTAAAAGACGAAGCGTTTTTCAGTTTGTCATAGACTTCTATAATATGTAGATATATGTATGTATGTATACATATATGCATATCATTTTCAGTCGCAATATAATTATGGAATTACTAGTACATATTTAAATACGTTTTAAAATTCTCTATCTTTCTATATATGAGTACGCGTTTCATTGTCGTAATCAGCAAAAAAATTAAAGGAATTTAATAATCGTTTTCCTTTCTTTCTTTTTTTTCTACCAACGTCTGCTTTCTAAAAGTACAAAAAATTTAATTTATTTTTATATGAATTATAACGGATAATATAATAAAAACATTAACAAAAGAGAATCTGCAGAATTATTCTCAGGCCATTTAAAAAGTTCTTCTAAAATCAAACTCTATTTTTTCGGATTGTTGATAAATGAATCAGCCGAGAACTTTTTCATTATATATATATATATATATATATATATATATATATATATATATATATATATATATATATATATATATATATATATATATAAATATATATATATATATATATATATATATATAAATATATATATATATATAAATATATATATATATATATATATATATATATATATATATATATATATATATATGACGGAAACTGTAACTATAAAATATGAATTGTAACTTTTTTCTCCAGGTTTCATAACAAAAATTTTAAAAGTTTTTACATCAGGAAGTTACTTTGATCATCTAATTTATCAGTCTTATAGAATTTTTTTTTCGCGCTTCTAACTTGTGGAACTCCCTTCCGGCTGAAAGCTTCCCAGACAGCTTTAATCGGCAAGAATTTAAATGCAATGTCGATTGCTACCTGCTGTCTTCCTGATTACTCTGTTTTCTTCATTAATAATATTTCTGTTCGTAATTCTTACACACCAAGTAACCCCTTGTGTCTTAGTGGTTTTTCTGCCTTGTATGGGGTGAAATCAATTAATATATATAAATATGCTAGCTCTATCACTGATACTGAGCACTTTCCAATAAGTTCCGCTCATATATAATATATAAATAATATATATAAAAATTGCATATATCTATATATATATACATTTTACACACACAACACATATATATATATGACACACACATAATGTGCGTTGCACAACATTGTAATTTTTTAATTCTATCTCCAAAATGCACGCATACTGCTCGTTTATGTTTGCTTCTCTCACTCCCTCTATCTATCTATCTATCTATCTATCTATCTATCTATCTATCTATCTATCTACCTTCCTTACTTGACAATTTAATAATTGACTGCCCAATTTTACCGATATGTTATATTCAATACATATTATGCATGTTCCATAACTTTATCGGATAATGATCAAGGAACCGAAAACTATTAATAATTTAAAGTTCGGTTACTGTCATTTGCCGATGAAAATATACATTTCTCTTATTTCTAAACACATAATGGCCCCCAAAAGAGAGGAAATATACCTATACTCTAATTTGTATAAATTCATAGCATCATTATTCATTCAAAAAATTTTCTATGTCATTATATCAGATTTCAGCTAAACTATGTATGCTATCATATATCATATATCTTTCAAGGAATTTCCACATATCTTGACCTTGTTGAAGAAGACAAGGACTGTTGCATAGAGCGAATCAAGCAATTCTGTGATAGGATCATGCCTGGAAAATATGTCGTATATGTAAGAGTTTCCCAACGATCAAGTGCTTAGCTGCATTTACAACAACGAAATCACTGGTCCAAATCCTTGGCCAGAATCGAAATTGCTCATTCTCAATGCGACATTCGATCGTTAATCGCTCACTATATGTTTCAGCTATTCATAATAATGGAATTCCACCAAACTGAGAGAAAAACTTTTCCGCCTCTTGTACATTTCATGGAAGATGAGATGCTGAAATTGCCTTGCATCTTGCAGAACCAATTAAGATTCTTGTAATAAATATAATTCTCATCAGCAGTGATTTTCTTGTGAAAACTTTTTTCTTGTGGACAATAAAAGTAAGAAACATGTTTAACTGATAATCAATGTTCGTTTCTGGCCGTGTCGAACCCAGTTTCATAACTTCTGAATTATTCTTGAAATTTGCAAGCACTAATGTCGGATGGCACCAGCGATAAAGAGAGGTCAAATGCACTGATTTCCTTTACATCGGGCAAAACATGGCATTTTATCTCTTGACAGAAGGCGACAGTCTGTTTCATGCTGAACGCAATCGTCAAGCGTCCACTTATATTATAGATAGATAGATAGATAGATAGATAGATAGATAGATAGATAAAGAGAGAGAGATTATAAAATATATTTTTAAGGCATGCTGAAAATTGTTCAGTATCAGAGATAGACCGTGTGTAAATGTAAGAGTGGGCAGTAAGGGCAACACCGAGTGGCTACAGTGTGTTTCATGCTTGAATGCCATCTTCATGGCCTGAAGATTGCGCTGGGAAATTAATAATAAGCGGTAATAATTTATTTAAATTAAATAAATGCATTTATTTATTTACAAATAAGTATAATAATAATAATAATAATAATAGTAAGCATTAATAATACATTTTACAGGAAATAATAGTCATTACCAATAATTTTACCATAGGTCACCTTAAGAATGTACGTGATTCTGCGAAACGCAAAGTAAATACATTCAAATGATAGGTGAACAAATTTATTCTACTATACACACGCGCGCACATACATACGCATGCACGCACACACACACACATATATATATATACACAGAACACACATATATATACACACATAACACACACACACATATATATAATGTGTGTGTGTGTATGCGGGAATAAAAATAAAATATATATTTTTTTATATATCAAGAAGAATTTTAAAGTAAAGAAATATGACAAAGTAGAAAAAGTTTTCGTATGACGCGATTTGTCTTTTAGGGCGTCATCGGATTAAATTAATGTTTACTTTGATGTGACAACACGTGGGCACAAACGAGAGAAATTGAGAATTTTAAAATTTAATATTGTTTTTTAATATGTGCTTTGAATTTATAATCGAGTCGATTTCATTTAGATTCTCTTCCTTTTTGTTTATATTTCCATCACTTGTTATTAAATATCAAACATTGTGGTAATAGAAGATCTGCCATGAATGGTGAAACGTCGTAAGAACTTGGAAAAAATTTACTACATATATATATATATATATATATATATATATATATATATATATATATATATATATAATATACTGTTGAAATTATATATATATATATATATATATATATATATATATATATATATATATATATATATATATATATATAATATACTGTCGACATTATATATATATATATATATATATATATATATATATATATATATATTTATATATATATATATATATATATATATATATATATATATATATATATATATATATATATATATATATATATATATATTATATATATATATATATATATATATATATATATATATAATGTCACTAAGTAGTTATGTCAGTATATCCATAGCCTATATATTTAGATAAAAAAAATATATATATATACTGTCGATATTATATATATATACTGTCGATATATATATATATATATATATATATATATACTGTCGACATTATATATATATATATATATATATATATACTAAGTCGATATTATATATATATATATATATATATATATATATACTGTTTATATATATATATATATATATATATATATATATATATATATCGATATATATATATATATATATATATATATACTGTCGACATTATATATATATATATATTTTCGATATTATATATATATATATATATATATATATATATACTGTCTATATTTGATAAAAAAGAACCCAGAATGACGTCAAAATTTGAGAAAACTTTTTATCCTTTAATAATCAGATTTTGTTTAGTTTAATTTTGTTACTTTGTAACGTATATAAATGTAGGTAGAGACATGTAAATGTTGATAACATCACAAAGCACTGCCCGAGGTCTCCAATCGGGTTTGCTCACCCACCCTCCAGTCGGGGAGTTCGGGGTAGTACGCACTGGCCCTGATATCGATCACCCATATTGACAATTACACCGTGAAAAGATTAAATCAAAATGAATCTAATTAACATGTCATTTGCGCCACAGACTTACTGATCCACCGTCACGCGTATACGCCTGCGTGTGTGTCTCTATGCACATGTGTGCATGTGTGTGTCTCTGCGTGCATATGTGTGTGCGTGTGTGCTCTGTTATCTCATGTAAAAATAACAGAAATTATTAGCTGTATCAGTTATTACAAAATATTTTTATTTTAAATATGTAATCTTTTGTTGCTAATAATTTTTTTTTTTCAGATTTTTCCAGGCGTAATAAAAAGTTTTATTTCTTTATTTATAAAAAATAAAACAAATAAAGAAATGTAACATAATAAAGAAAGAGGGGGTTGGAGAAATTAACACTCACAGGACAGGGAGAGAGAAAAAAACGAATACGCTATGCTAGTGCAAATGGTTGGCAGAATAGGGAATAGGAAGGATCACAAAAAGACACCTCACTCAGGACTACAAAATATAGGAAGTTGTGGAGAGCTGTGATCGCTCACAAACCGCAGGGACAAGGGGCGTAGTAGAATTAACAATACCGCTGGATTTTTTAAAGATTTTTGGGACGTTGTATTATTTGATTATAATGCTATTACATGCTGTACACCCTGTCAGCCAATTTATCACTTAGTATCACAACTTTTATAAAAAGAATTTAATAACTCTCAGTAAAGTCAGGAGCCAGTTCCATTTTGGAGGTTGAATGATTGACAAGTTTCTGGTTATCGATTGTTACACTGGGCCATATTGTTTATGCTGTGCTATCATAAGAAATAATGTTAAAAAAAACATGTATTAGAAATCAAAACATCTACAATTAGTGAGCAACTACAAGGTACGACACCTTTTTTTTTCGAGCTGAGGAAGACAGGATGACGTGGAGTATTTAAGTGGCCTTCACAATTACCAGGCCTAACACCACTAGAAACTATTTCTTGTCGGGTGTACTGAAAGATTTTTGTTTACAGGCTCAAACCAAAAACGATTCCTGAATTAAAACAAGCAGTTTCGGCTAAATTTTCTGAAATTAATGTAGAAATATGGCAAATGGTTTGTAGATGTGTTGCTGATAGGTTTGAGTTTTGTATTGAACATGAAGCGAAGCATTCTGAACGTGTTTGTTAACCATTGTTTTTATATGACAATACTTATAATTTTTCTTAAATTACTTTTATTTTTGTTCAGTAAAATTTAATAAATAAAAAAGCACGTTACTTTTTCCGCACTATGAATAATAAGTAATAACTATATGTCGTATGCATACACATGAGATGTACTGTTTATTTTACTTCAATGATTAAAGACGAAAATATTGAATATGACTGACATTCAGTAATTTCTTCAAAGTTTTCATCAAATCCTTGAAGCAGTTAATTTCGTTATTATTTTTATATAACATAATGTAGATACGGGTTACGAGATAATTTTAAAAACTAGTCAATATGATAACAGGAATTATATACTGATTGCTGTAGTGTAGACAGATCACTCGACATACAATAAGGGACAAATATATAAAGCTGAGATAGATAGATAGATAGATAGATAGTCAAGAATACTACATAAAATAGAAAGTGTTTTTTTAATCAGTAGATTTATTAACAACAATGTTGAGAAAAAATCGATTAATTATTAATTATCAGTTAATTAATTACGAGGGCATCTGTTATTTGATACATGCGTGTACGCTTTATTTTTGTTTTGGTGAAATGGAGCTGAAATACAATGTCTGTTTTTTATTATACTTTGTGACAATTATTTACATAGATATATAGATATATATACATGAATAGACTGAGATAGATATGAGTAAGTGTATGTGTGTATGCAATTAAATCTATATGTACTTTGATGCCAGTATATGTTTAACTTTATGTATAAAAGGAAGAGGTTATAGCAGTTCCAACGAGAGAAAAGTGTGTATATTAAAAAGAAAAGAGAAACCGCAAACGTTTTTGGTTGTAATGTGGATTTTTAAAAAAATATTATGTTTTATTTTATTTTAATAATTTTATAATAATAATATTTTTTTTTAAATCCACATTACAACGAAAAAACGTTTACGGTTTTCTTTCTTTAATATACATATACATATATATATATATATATATATATATATATATATATATATATATATATATATATATATATATATATGTGTGTGTGTGTGTGTGTGTGTTTTCCATGTCGACAGCATGAGAGAATATATTATTTATTTATGAGGAAGGTATATCATATCACTCATACTATCGACATGGAAAAACATGAAATACACCAAATACTATACATACCACATAAATAAATGATATATCCTATCCTGCCAAATATATATATATATATATATATATATATATATATATATATATATATATATATATATAACACATATATAAGTGGACATTATATATAGTGACAATTTGGTCAACAGACTGTCGCCGCTGGGTGTTGGTGTTGACCTTAATGTCTACTTTTATATTTACGTATACTCTATCTCTGATATTGAGCGTTTTAAACTATAAATATAGCATAAATTAAAACTATATTTTATCATATATATATATATATATATATATATATATAGATAGATAGATAGATAGATAGATAGATAGATAGATAGATAAAACTTAATGTTGACACTCATATAGGTATGCATTTTCTTAAAAATTATATTCTGACATAAAAATACATACTAGTCATAATTTCCTTATACATGGAGATGCTGAAAAATTCACAACCAAACTCACTTCACAAAATTCGACTGCATGAACAAGCATCATTCTTTTTAATTCTCTTGAAAGGACTTATTGTCAAGCCGAGAACTTACCAGTACTTGTTCGTAAATATTAACTTTTTCATGTTTCACATTATTTTTAATATACAATGTGTAGAAGATCTGGAAGTTAACTTGGGTAAACGACATTATGTGTTAACAAGTTTGAAGACAAGATGCCAATATTAAATTCAGTATAACATTCCTAAAACATGAAAAGTGAAAGTTTAACAAAAAACTTTTATACAATTGAATTGCAAAACAAATATCAGAACGTTGTGGCAGTTACTACTTATTAGACGAACTAGATGACAACAAAATATTTTCGAAAACGGTAAGGCTTGAAATATAATTTAAAACCAAAACAGAGCTTATTCCAATACACAAACGTCATATACGAATGTGTCATGATTTTGCAAGCAGAAAAATTAAATGACCACATACAAAATGATATTTTAAGAACGTATCGTTGAAAATTAAAAACTAATCATGTGTATGAAATAATATTGAAATTATAAAAATCTATTTAAATTTTTCATTTGATGGATATGAACAGACTGCAATAGATATGTATAGACTGAACTATATATGAATAAACTGAGATAGATAGATAGATAGATAGATAGATAGATAGATAGATAGATAGATAGATAGATAGATAGATATGTTAATGTATATAGCGTAAAATAAATTAAATCGGATAAAATTCATGATTACTATGTTGTACCCAGATGACCAGTTTAAAACCCTTTCTTATCCGCAGACACAATGTCATCTAATTCTTATGTTCGACATATGTCGTACTGCTAAAAAAACAATGATACAATCGTCGGTAAATAAAAGAACGTATAAAATAACATGGCAGTCATTGCGATAGAAATATAGAGGAAAAATAAATCAAACAGGTGATATTACCGGCGAAGACCAGACTGGGAAGCCCTGCGAAGGAGCATGGATGGAAGTATTCCTGTTGTTTAATTGCTTGCATCTGATGCCGACACGGGGGAAACTCGTTGAGAGCTTCACTTTGTTAGAAAGGTAGCGGTTGTAATAACTTGAATGACGAATGGAAGGTCTGATGGTTGGGTGCACTTGGAGCGGATGGATGTATAGATGGATGGTTACTTGGCCGACCTTCCTCCACACGGCTTGGCCCCTGGCCTCGACTTACGATCGTCTTGATTGTTTAACTTTTGTTTCTCTCACGCGCTTTCCCTTGCTCTACCTGTCTATCTCTCTCCCTCTTCTTTCTCTCTGTCTTTTTCTTTATTGCTTGCTTTCTTTCTTTCTTTCTTTCTCTTTTTTTTTATTTGACTGCTGTTTTGTTTTGTTTTATGTTACAGTCTAAAAAAAATTAATTGTCCGATTTTAATTTTGACCGACCGCTACGCTAGGTAAGTCTCGTGCGACTTGTACGACGTGTTGAACTGTTTCTGCCGTAACGTATAATAAGCTCAAGGTACACAAGTCAGAAGACGCTATTATTTACCACAAGCCAACAACTATCATCTATGCGCTTCTTGGAATCAACAATAACAGAGGAGAGAATTATCAGCGACACTTTTGGAGGAGGAGACAAGCCGAACAAGAGGAGGGAGAGATAAATGGAAGGAAGGATGAATGAATGGATGGAAGGAGGTAAGGATGGGGGAAGAGTGGAAGATGAAAGTAGAGAGACAGGAGGAGTATTCCAAACTACTAAAAAAGTAACATCAGAACTCCGCAACTATTATAGATTTTACTATTTGTGTTTCTGTCGCAGGTACGATAACAAATGTGATCCCTCCACCGCCTTTGGGCAGTAACAAAGGTTAGTGGCCTGCCGTTAAAACAGAAAAAAAATGCCAAGTTACGTGATAGCCTGCAAAGAAAATATGTATAAGAGACTAAAAGAGAGCAAGAGAGAATATTTCAGAGAAATAAGTACGTTCTTAAGAGAGGGAACTTTTTTGGTTAAAAAAAAAAAAAAAAAAAAAAACAAAGCGGAAATAAGAAATGCAAATTAATCATTGGTGGGTAAAAGTGTTTTTTTTTTGTTTTGTTTTTTTTGGTGGGGGCTTGGGGTTTTTTTAATTGGTTTTGTTTGTTTTTGTTTATTCTCTTCTTTTTTTCTTTTCTTTCTTTTTCGTTTTTTTTTTTATTTATTTTTCTTTTTTTGTTTTTGTTTTTGTACAGTTCGTTTTGTTGGAAATTTCTGTCCAAGCCCAAGTTCGATAGCACTGACGAAAGGAAGAATGAAAGATAACAATGATAAAATAAAACAAAAAGAAGAAAAATTAGAGAATTAAAACAAGCAAAAAAAAATTTCAAAAGTTACGAAAATATCCATAAACAGCAACAGACGAACAGATAAAGTCTACAAAAAAAAAAAAAAAAAAAAAGGAAGGTCCAGATCATTTTGTAAGTTACTACTGCAGACGATAACATCTTAGAAGGGTGGGGGCTTCAGTTATAAGGGGCGGGCATGTAATTTAATCCAACGATCTAGGCCGCAGCTACAGCAGGCTGTGCACAACAACGCATGCGTCAACAAAAATAAAAATACGTTTATGGGATACGTCACTGTATGTATGTAAGGGAGCGTGACCGAATGGTTGGAATGTTTGCTTTCCGACCAGGAAACCCAGATTTGAATTGTCAGGAAGGTGAATTCAGTTATCAGGTTGGGGAAAGCGATCCCAGCATATCGCACCTTTGGTTGACCTAAGCCTTATAGGAAAAATTGTGTAGATGGAACTGTTCAGAGGCCGTCGATGGTTGTGCTAGCATGAAATCACAAGTCATTATGACCGAGGGTTTAAACGTGCTGGCGTTGTTCAAACAGCCAGATTGTGCACTCTCTCTCTGTCTCTCTCTCTCTCTCTCTCTCTCTCTCTCTCTGTCTCTGTCTCTGTCTCTCTCTCTCTCTCTCTCTCTCTCTCTCTCTCAGAAACTGTAACTACGGTCCGCTCAGCATAGTTGCAGTATAAACCACAGGTACTCTCTGTGGGTGTTGTACAAACACAAATTTGCCTGAGCAGGCGTCTGCAACGGGGATTCGCTAGCCGCCCTAGCAGATGGGTGTTGTCTAAAAACATGTAACCGACCATTATGTATGCATGTATATATTTTATGATTGTCTGCGGATACCTGTACGGTGTACAAAACAGGTTTGCTTTTTATTTAGAAAATATGAGTTTATCATAAAAAAAAAACGAATTTTTAAACGAAACCATTTTTGTTGCTTAAAAATTAATTTAAATTCAGATTTCTTTGATTTTCGAACATTTTTCTCACAGACACCATCGTTTTGGATGTAAAAAATTCGGTAACATTCATTTCATTTATTTTATACCAAAATAATTTTAAGATATAGTAAATAAACTTCTGACTTGAAGTATTGTTAATATTATTTTATTAAGTACTCAGATAAACATCCTTATTTTGATCTCTACGTTTCGGCCGACGCATCCTCTGGTCTCCGTTGACTGACATCCTGAGATTAATCATTTTCATAATTTCCTGAATTAATCGGAGTAATGTATTTACCTTTGATATTTGATTACATTTCAGCTAGTACGTTCTCCGGTCTTCCTCGGATCTATATTGCATCCTGTAATGCCCTGCATAAAATCACATATCTCGACTACTTATTTTTTTCTACGCATGCTTACTAAGAGAAATTTCATCAATGTGTACAAAGTTTCTTTCAGCGACCCTTTCCCGTCTATTATATTAGTCATTCCTTCTTTTATCCACTACGATTTTATTTCTTGATTTGTAAAGCTCACACAAGATGTAAATACTCATGTTCAATACATGCAAACGTTTTGGGGTTTTTTTGTCTTTTTTTGTTTTTTGTTTTTTGTTTCTTGTTTTTGTTCGTTTGTTTGTTTGTTTTGCTTGTTTGTGATCCCAGGAAATTCCCGAAACTCGGAACTGGGCACAGTGTTTCGCCTGCACCTCCTTTTCATAGGCTCTAATACACAGATTTCGGTTAAAGAATTACTGAATGATCTATAATGTATACTGGAGAAAGGTCCGACTGAATAATAATCAAAACAAAAAAGACGGAATCCTTGTCGTTAACCCCTTATGATGATTCGCGCAATTCCAAGTGTTGTCCTTCATTTTCGCTGCGGTAAATTCGAGTTGGCCTTTTAATGAAGTAAAATTATACTCGAGATAGCATTTTATTTTTATTTCTGTAATTGCTATGACTTGGTCGAGTAAAACTAAAAGTACTAGTAGTACTATACATCAGTAACAGTAGACATTTTTTGTTTGAGATAAAGTGACACCAAGTCTCTTTAATACTCTAATTCATTTATTTCTCGGATTTCCAGTTCTCAGTTTTATTATTATTATTATTATTATTATTATTATTATTATTATATACTTTATTAGTATACTTTACTTATTATTATATTATTTTATAATATATTATTATATACATTATATAAATATCATACTCTTTCATTATACTTTAATTCAGTTCTTTCTCGGATTTCCAGTTCTTCAATTTATTATTATTATTATTATTATTATTATTATTATTATTATTATTATTATTTTCTTTGATTTCTGATGTGTACTCATTTCTTTCTGGGTCCCAACCAGTGACCTAAGGTCAGAAATGGCGTCATGACTTTTTCCACTGAGAAATTCAAAAAAACAACACATATTTTACATAGATAAAGCGCTTTATAAGTTGTGGACAGTACTCGTGAAAATTTTTTTGTGTTTCTTTAACGCATGGGCTACCAGGAATCCCTTCAATCA
>CAHIKZ030001768.1:1050000-1062500 GCA_903632075.3 Acanthosepion pharaonis | reverse complement strand
ATTAGAGCTTAAATACGGACATTTTAGAAGTACATATAAATATACACAAAAATATATAAAATAAATCCAATCGAGGTCATAATATATAAATATATGCACAGTGCCAAAAACCCCGAGAAAAAAATTCTACCAGAGAATCAGCAGTATAAATCACAGACAAATTACATTTAGATGAATCAGCTATTCTTCCTGCTTACAAAGGAAAGACTGCTTAGGCTTAATATAAATTGCCTCAAGCACTCTCAGATAGTCATTCGAACGTGCTCTGCTGATTACTGTAAAACGTATCTAGCAAAGACGAGGCACAGATCAAGTTTGTTTTTAATCATTTCACCTTATGCAAAGCGATAATGCCACTAAGACACAAGGTGGTTACTGGTGATGGAAGAAAACGAGAAGACTTTAGAAAAAGGAACCAGAAACTAAATCCTAAAAAGAAAACAATAGATGGTTTACTATCAATTATAAAAACTATACTATTTATTACCAAAGAATTATCATACTGCCTTCGAAGGATTTTAGCTGGTACATGCTGATAAACTTTCACTTCCAGTCTCTGATTAGTTCTGCCAATATATTCAGCATCGCACTGATATTTTTAATTAAAAAGTATTAAATTAAGATGATAGATAGATAGATAGATAGATAGATAGATAGATAGATAGATAGATAGATAGATAGATAGATGCGGCGGTCTGAGATAGATAGATAGATAGATAAATAGATAGATAGATAGATATGAATGAGAGCCTCGCAAAGTTCCTGGAATAATTAACATTTCAAAACATCGAAACTATCCACAAGACAGCATTATTAATACCAACAAGAATAGTGAAAAAAAATTGTCATATTGAGGAAACTTTCTGTCACTTGGTGTCCAGTTAAAACCACTAATTTAAAAAATTATTATTTTTCAGTTTCATTGTGTTATTATATTTATGTTTCCTGTTTTGTATCCTGTAGAGCCGGGTGCAATCTATGGTCCTTAGGCCCTATAGGAGAATTGTCATTTAATTGATAGCACTTTTCTTAGTATATGGGATGTTTCTTGTAGAGCGATCTTCTGGGCAACTTTTATGTTGATGTTACTTGGGCCACTGTTAGTAAAATTGTCTATTCCTTTTCTCAAATGCCCAGAGCTCTGATTGCTATTGGTACTGTCGCAGTTTTCATTCCGCACATCCTGTAAATCTCGATCTCCAAGTCCTTGTATTTGGACAATTACTCGATAATTTTTATGGCTGTGTTTCTCTCAGATGGTACTGCTATATCAATAAGCATACACTTCCTGAATTTCTTGTCTTTTATAATAATACCAGTTTTGTTGGTTTTATTTCCCTGTCAGTCTGAATTGACATGTCACAGAGGTTAGTTACATTGTTATTTTAGTTAACCGTTTTTTGGTTGGTAGTCATAGATAGATAGATAGATAGATATTGAACGGACTGAGTGACAAGCAGATAGATAGATAGATAGATAGATAGATAGATAGATAGATATGAATGAGAGCCTCATGTGTGTTCGATTTTGTTCTTCTTGCATATCTTCCAGTGCACATATGTCGCTACGTTGTTATGTCTGTGGACATATTTATTTTTTTCTTGTTCCATACATCCTGAGATAATATGGTCGACAGTTTCATCAAATTCTCTGCAGATCCTGCATTTAGGGTTAGTTCCATCCTTGAGTATGTGACAGTGATAGGATCTGGTTGTGAAGCTTTGGTCCTTAGCTGTAATAATTAGGCCTTTTGTCCCAGCTTTCAATCCAGTGCTCCTCAGTCACTGGTGGGTTTTCTGTTGGTCCACATCTACTTCTTTCGTTCTTTTTAAGTATTTGCCATACAACCTCTTGTCCTCCAAGTTTTTTTGTAATTTCATTTGGCCAAGTTGTTTTTCTTTCTGTTTAATTCGTTTGGCGTAGATTATATTCACCTCATTTTTTTTTTTTTTTTTTTAGGTTTCAGTTATATTAAGCTGTCTCTTGAAGAATGCAGCTTCTTTGTTAATGGAGTGGATTTGGTGTTGTACTATTTGCACAAGAGGATCATATGCTTCCAATCAGATTTTTGTAGTTTTTAGCGTTAGTTCCACTTGGATTAGACCACGGCCTCGTAAAGCTCTTGGTACGTACAGACTATCAACATCTGATTTCGGATGGTGCATCCTCATTTAGTTAAAAAATTTTCTGGTCTTGGCGTTCAAACTTTTAATGTCATTCTACTTCCATTTAATAATATTGAAGTTTCCATTTAATAATGTTGAAACTTTATTATTATTACTATACATGTCCTTCTACATGATTATTATTAGAATCAGTAGCGAACCTATCATGTATGCTTCTATTTCTGTTATCATTAAACTTATTATTATAAATGTTATTATTATACATTCTACATTATTATATTAGTAGTAGTAGTAATACTATATAAAATTTGTCTACTATTATTACTAGTTTTAACTTGCTAAAATTTCAAGGTTTTCTTATTTTACTATTCTGATGAATCTTAGCGAGTTCTACAACAATAAAATATCCGTCGAAACGCATCGTTAAATATTTGAGCTTAACAATCATAAATATGAATGCTGGTTGTTATTTTAAGAAGTGGGTACAAATGAAAACATTTGAAATTGACCACTTTTTCTACTTCACTGAAGCAGTTATTAAATATTTCTATCTTTTTTGCTTTCTTTCTTTCTTTCTTTCTTTCATCATGTAGGTACCTCTACCAAATCGCTAAAAAATCAGCATACCGTGAGGAAAACATGCTTCAAATTTAATTAAAACATAGTTTTATCATCAAAATCTTTATGTTATTATTAAGAAGAAAAATCAAAATATTTTTTGAATATTTAATTAAATTTTTTACTACCTTTTAGAACATACGAAATTTTGATTAAAAAACTTGTTTTTCTTGCATCAGCGGTTGCACTAAATTTTAGCATAGCAAATTTTAGCTTCCTTTTGGCGGTGACAGACACATTAATTTGAAAATTCTTGAAAAAATGTGGCACCATTTACGAGGCAGAGAAAGGAAGAGAAAGAAAGGAAGGCAGAAAGAAATGCGAGACGAATCGTAGGTGATAAAACAGCCACACACATGGCCTAAGAGACAATGAAAATATTGATAAGTAACAAGTGAAAAGTGTGTCATTTATAATGACAGGGAATTTCTGAGTAAAAAAAAAAGAAAAGAAAGAAGGAACCAGATGTGTCTTGATAACGGCTATGTTATCTAGGTGCGTACACGAATGGCTGGACCACTGCCCAGGAAAAATTCAAGTGAAAATGCTATTTCGATAAGTAACGAGAAACAGGCCACTAAAAAGGACTTTGGACAGATATGAAAAATTAAATCCCACCCAAGCAGTGCAGCTGACTGAATTCTTTTCGGCGAGACAACTTTGCCCTGCGATAATAAAATTATGTTATCAGACATATGTACCGAAGGAAAATGACTGGGAACCAGAAGTGTTTTTATTTCTTTCTTGGAGGCGACAGACTGACTGAAAATTTGGGGGATATTTCTTTTCTGAACCCATGTTACGAAAACCAAAATTGATAAATGTCTTGATAAATTAGCGATAAACTACCTGACAAACACCACGTGTAAAACAAGAGATATCATATTGTCCGTTCTTGGCTAGAGAAATGATAACGGCGATTTGAAAGGAAGAAAAAGGAAAGAGAAGAGATAATTAATTTTTTTTTTTTAGTTAAGCAAGGTATTTTTTTCCCCGAAACAAAGCCACAGATTGTTCACGCCCGACTAAGACATCATTGGTCAGGTGGTGATCACGTGACGCACAAAGGAGGAGGAAAGATACCCGACCATCAGAGGTATGGTGAGAAAGTGGGAGTGAAAATGGAAAAGAGTGGAAAATCCCTAACAAGAAATAAAAGAGGTGGATATGTATTTAGAATTATCGAGAACCCCCCCCCGACGCCAACAGACCCAACCCGGTTTTTGTCGGCGTCAATAAAAGCGAGACCCCAACAGGCAGAAATCAGTTCGGGCTCTGGCGGCAGAGATGAGTATCGAGAGTTCGGGCTCTGGCGGCAGAGATGAGTGTCCAGAGTTTTGGGCTCGAGTTTCCAGAGTTGAGTTCCCAGAGTCAGTCTCCCGTTGAAACCGCCTCGAGATAGCTGACCAAGATTCACGCAAAATTCCGGACTCCTCTTCAACCCAAAAACAATTATTTTGAAGAGCGACTTGGAACCAGACCACCGAAATAAGTTTTTTTCGACTTTCGTCCGAAGACACACCGAAAAACCAATTTCTTAGAAAGCAAACAACTTGAAGCGTTAAAACTTGCCTAACGGAAATCGACGTGTCACAATCCACAGAACGGGTCGGGAGATAGATGCAGTCCTATGTATCGAACAACTAGACATAAAGTTTGTTACCTTTTTCTTTGATACTTTGAACTTTTTGAGTTTTCATTTTCTTTTCTTTTATGCATATTTGTGTGTTATCACCCCCGTTGAACTCAGTTTGCATTACGGCCCCAACCACTGTTTGATCTCGTCTGCCTAAGATCAATTCACAACGTGGGTAGGCAGACTGGAGATCAATGCAGTTACCTTGGTAACCAGGCGTTGGAAGCGAGTTGGGAACGACGAGGCTGATACCAAATCTAACCAGATTCCCACCCGAATCACCAAAAGGTTAGAACGTCACATTTGGGTGCCGCGACCGATACCAAGCCAGTTGGTCGTCACAGGATGAGACAACACGACTGACGCGACAGGCGGGCGTCACGTTTGGAGCAGCGACACCCGAACGGAGCAGCGAGGAGCGAACAGCTGGCGCCGCGGCGAGGACGTCACAATTGGTGCTGTTTGGGAACGTCACAACTGGCGCTGTGGTAGATCAGGATAGAACGTCACAGTCGGCGCTGCGACCGGGGGACGACGTCATACAAATAATTGTCGGATTTTAATGAAATTTTCAGAAAATATTCACAAATTAATTAAATTATTTTTTAAATACTTTATTAGAAAAGCTTGGTAAAATATTTTTTACATATTTTTCGCCCCCTTATTTAATTTTATGAAAACGTGGTTATTTTTAGTGATTATATTAGTTAAAAGCTGAAATGTTTTAAGAATTTAAATCACCAAAATCGCACCCAGTCTTATCGATAATATGTTCTGAGTCGCAAAATAAAAATGCAATAAAACTAAAACATTATTTAATTAAAGAAGCTTTTAATTGCTTTTACGAATAATAATATATTAAAGACAATATTGTCTGAAGAAAAAAACATTTTCGATGAAAAATTAATTTTTACAAGATTTGTTTTCATGTTTTTTACCATGTTAAATTGAATAATTTATAAAGATATTAAATCTTTTAAAATTGAGTTTCAGTGTAATAATTCTTAAGAAATATTGTTAATAGGTAAAACTATATTTTCTAATCATATATTGTAAAGCTTATTACAACCTGACGACCCCGAATATTGCTAAAAGAATTTCGATTTGTGTATATACATGCAGAATTTCTAAGTATGAATGTACAGAACTCACATTATCATTAAAGGGCACGTGTTTTAAAGGTTGTCCCCGCTTACGGAAAAAAAAAAAAACTCATATAAACTTTATTGACTGTTCCATCATACTTAACTATAAACACGTTCGGTGGTCATTCGGCAGTCAATAAATCGATTAACACATCAGATAAACAAGACTCCATGATTAAGAAATGCTTGTATACTAAAGTGTATACTATAAGTAATATTTGTTTCAAATCTGATTAATTTAACTTTAAATTTGCTAATTTTCCTCAAATAATATTTTTTTTGCAAGATTTCAAAAACCGAGAATTTACTTTTGTTTACAGATGTGTCAAGATGCTCGTTTTTATCGATTTTGCTGAAAAAGAAAATTGATTTCGATCAATATAATTACTGTTTGAAATACACCACATACCCACATACATCCTTTAGCTTTCAATTAAAGCTTCAAGAAATCTTTTTTCATTTTTAAAAATTCATTTTAAACCTTATGTATACCAAATGAGTGGAGGTATCTAATAAAGTGTCTTTTCTCCTCTTCCCCTGCAATCAAAACGGAATAGTCCATTATTTATGAGATATTGGCTGGAGACGTTAAATACTTCTATCTTCCCATCTTTCTTTTTATTTACTTTCTTTTATTCTTTCTTTTACTCTTTCTTTCTTTCTTTTTTTTCTTTAATTTTGTTACTGAAACCATTTTGCTCTGACCAATCGAAACTTTTCTCATCAAGACAATGCGAGGCAACACTCTGTCAGATATACTAAGGAGAAATTCAAACAGATGAATGGTGTTGAGACTCTTCCACATCCACCATTCAGTCTCGATGCTGCTCAGAGTGACTATGGCCTCTTCTGGTCAATTGCACACTTCCTCCAGACCAGCGATACAACGTTTTTGATGAAGTGAAGGGAGCTTGCTTACAGTTTTCTGATTCAAAGCCAGTGGACTCGTATCTTGAACAGATTTGGATGCTGGCTGATCACTGGCAGAAGATCGTCGAGAATGATGAAATTCCATTTTGAAGAATAAACGTTGCTGTTGCTCCATAAAATGTTGTTTCCGCTTCCTAAGTGAATTAGGACTTTCTGACCAACCTAATAATTATTATAACAAATAACAAAATAAATCCAGGGCATCTCGGTGTGGTAATCGTTAGCGAATTGGTCTAATTGACTAATAGTGAGTTCTGTCCACACAGGGTGCTCCATACTTACCGCTTTTGTATCAAGTTTAGCTTAGTAAATAAGAACTCAATATAATTCCTGTAGATATTTTTCCCGTTTATTTTCTCCTAATATAAAAGTATAATCTGGTTCTGGAACAATCAAATGCATGCATGCAGTGATTTCCTCTAATTTCACTAATGATCCAATTAACAGAATAAAGTGGATTAAGAACAAATGTATCTAAGTAGACAGCATGAAAACTAACGGTCAAGTTTTCATCTAAGCCACTCCAAACTCATCCCAAGTACTGATGCTAAATAATCCCTATATATTTTTGCAGATAATAAGTTAGTGTAGTCTCATTTTTGATCTCGGTCATCTGCTAGTTTGATTAACCAAGCATTGTCGCAGACACCTACTTAGGTACATCTGTGTTTGTTCAACACCCACAGAACCCACCTGTGGCTTATACTGTAACTAACACTCAGTTTCTGAGAGAGAATGCGTGATCTGCCATGATCAGTAGTTTGAACAACATCAGTACGCTATAACCTCGGTCAAGATGACTTGTGTCTTCATGCTATCAAAACCGTTGAAGGCATACATATATATATATATATATATATATATATATATATATATATATAAAGAAAGAAAGATATATATATATATATATATATATATATATATATATATATATATTGTCTTGAAAATACACGAAGGCATTTTACCTTAATGAATCCTTTCAGCCAACACTTCGTCAGATGAAAAACGTTGGCGTCATTTTTGCCAAGAAGAAAGAAATGAACAATTCGCACAATGAATAAAAGAAAGAAAAAAGTGATGAGGAGGGAAAATTTGGAACACGATTAAAATATACTTATTAGTAAAATAATTTACGAATAAAATATATAACTCCAAGCGAGTATAAAATGGGAAAATACTATTCACTAGCTTCCTAAAAGATTAAGGTAAAGAATGAAATGCTTCTTCTGTTTGCACAGAATCGATTGGTGTAACTTAATGTGGACCGCTTCAAGGAAATATAAATGATGAGAAGACCGGGTTCTGTGCAAAACCGTGAAAGAATTGTTCACATATTTGCACAGTTTGGGTTGTTAACTAAGTACTGACCAATGGTTGAATCATGCGCAGACTGAGATACTCTCAAAGAGTGAATCAAACCACCCAGTCTTATACTGGCAGGAACGTGCTGACCAATTCGAGTTCCCAGTCGTTGATTGGTTCGCTTTACGTATTCAGCTTCGCACTAACATTTGAATTTATATACGATAGAACTACTTTGAAAATAGGACAAACGATCTTTGACAAAAGAAAGAAACACCGAAATAGTCCCCAAAATAACACGCAACCTAGCTGTAGAAAAACCTGATGTAACACAAGCCGACATTCTGTTGGCCAGCGTTTGACTTTTCCTACCCAGCCACTGTAATCTTAAATAAATGGGTCTGGGACCGAACACTACCTGTTCTTTAAAGCATTTAATCTTGCGCTCAACAAAGCGTTTAATGACATTTACAGGCTAACCACAGTCACAAAAAATACGATAAATATTCTCCAATTCTTGATTGAGTCTATAAGGAGGACAAATCATCAATATGCGATGAACTAAGGTAGAAATCAGGTTAATCTTATAAGACGTAGGGACAAAAGAATTTCAGTTAATGTATAGACCTGTGAACGTAGGCTTCTGATAAACACTGGCAAGAAACAAACCACCATTACGTTCAACCAGTACGTCCAAAAAAGCAAAGTACAACCATTTTTCATTTCCACAGCACATTGAAGGGATGGATGAAGGGAATTAAGTTGGTTATGTAAGGCGTTGATGGAATCAGAAATAGAAACTGTGTCATCAATATAACGTAGATACACGTGGGGCTTGCAATATTTTTCGAATAAAAGGCTTTCACAAAAACGCATAAAAAATGTTAGCTAATATGGTCCCAGGCGATTGCCCATCGAAATCCCATCGTTTTATACATGATTTTATAAAAGCTAAATTCCACCCACTCTGATGCTGCACGCATACACTCTAAAAACAAACTTTGAGGAATTAAATTCTATAAAGAACGTCAGTACAGATTTTTAAGGTAACAATATCAAAATAACAATATGAAAGGACACTATGGGTTTGCTTTCAGAACACAAATCAGTGTCTCTAAGGAAATTAGAAAACCAAAATCAGCCGGAATCTCAATAAGCAGAAAACAAATCAGAAACTGGCTGAAGCAATTCAACCAACCATTTTGGCCAACTGATGTTGTACAGAAACTACCATAGACAAAGTAGGTCTAAGGTGTACATTATCTTTATGCAATTTGAGTAAGCTGTACACACATTGATGTTGGGTTCCTACAGGCCTAATATGATCATACACTATTTTGGAAAAGCAGTTACACTCGTATACAGGGAGTGGCCATCTCAGTACTCTCGCCTCTATTTTGCTGGTAAATGTAGGAAACTTTTCCGAAATTTCAAGGAATTATGTAAAATGACTTCCATTTTATCGATGTAGTTCGGACTATTCAGAATAACAAATCCCGAGCCTTTAAATATAAATTTATTTGATAAATATCACTTCTGGTTTTTAACGACCTCATGGTCTGAAAGTGGATACTCTGCCAAGCAAGAAATTCTCAGTCGGCAGAGAGTGACGGTAGATAATTTGAAGAGTCTTTTTTTTACAAAAGGAAAGTTTGTCCAGAGAGTCGGGCTTATGCAGTTTCAACTGAGAGAACAAAAGTTCAAACTCAGCGAAAATTTGTTCTTTACTTAATTTAGAGGGAAGAATGCAAAAATCTAACAATCTCGAAAGAACAAAACGTTCCATTTCTGCTAAAGTGACTTTGGAGAAGTTAAATATATGTTTATTTAAATCTCTATTTTCAGTACCAAATCATTTTGCGACGAGAGAATTAAGATAGCTTTGATTTTTCGACTTAATACGATTTTTAAATTGCAACCGATTCGTTGCTAAGTAGCGTGAAAAATGAAAGAAATCAAAGAAAAATATTTTGTGCCTAATCTCGGCTAGGGACGAGCGATAAAAACGCAAACATGAAGAAGAAAAATCAAATAATTTAATTAAATCACGCTTTATAAAAGCGCGTTCAACCGAAAAGCAGGGCCCTATTTAATCTTGAGTAACCTACGCTTGATAACCGAAAAGGCAACACTAAATTACAAACAAGACTGGAGAAACAACCTCTTTGCTCTAAGAGAATTAAACCTATGCCAGAATCGAATAATGTGATTGAGTTTGTCAATAACACTTCTGTGGTATCTACAGCGAAAATTTGGGAACAAGGACTTGATAACACAGAACATAAATACAGTTTTGAAAATACAAGAAGGAACTTTTACCTTAAGGAATCCTTTCAGCCAATAAATCGTCTGTAGAAAAACCTTAGCCGACCTTTTGACGCGACCAAAGAAATGAACAATTCATACAATTAACAGACGGAAGGAAAAAAGAGAAAAAACATAAGGAACATGACATTCACTCCCTCAATCTTTTAAGGGGATTGTGAGTAGTATTTCTCCATTTTATACTCACTTGGAACTATATATTTTATTCGTACATTATCTTTTTTCATCCTTTTATTACTACATACATACATGCACAGACACACAAATATATATATACACATATATATACATATATCTATATATACATCGATATGTATATTTATATATATATATATATATATATATATATATATATATATATAAATATGCATACGTATATATATATATATTTATATATATATATATGTGCATACATATATATATAGTTATATATGCATATATATATATATATATATATATATATATATTTTAAATCAAGCATGTTTGGCAGTTTAATTTATATTACAATGAATCATTCATACAGAAAGTAAATTTGTAAAGTTTATGATATAAAATGTCGAAATCCATTCAATGAATGTTATGATCTATTTTTTTTAAATTTATACACTGTATTAGGTCTTCTTTTTTATGTATGAAGGACTCATTGTAATATATATATATATATATATATATATATATATATATATATATATATATACATACAGACTTATATATATTTATTTATAAATATATGCACACACACACACATACACATATATGTTTATTTCATTTTTTTATCAATTTCTTTTTTTCAAAAATGAACTAACTAAATATGAACTGACTAATTTCCCAGCACTCGGAAAAAAAAAACTTTTAAGTCCTTAACTTTCGTTGGTCTTTCGCCATATATTATTTCAAAGATTCAATTCATCCTTTTCACTTATTTATTTATTTATTTATTCACAAGAATCTTTGGAACTGTGTCATGCTCTCTAATAATGCTGAGTGTAATTGTCATCATCTTGTTTCACAAGTTTTCTCAATTCCCTGTCAAGGTCGAGACATTTTTCAAGTTTTTTCTTGACTTTCAGTTTCTATCTGTAATTTGATGGAACAGCGGTATCCACTCCCTGCTAAATCTTGTAATTAACATTTTTTAAAATGTTTAATGACAGATAATTCTTGCTTTGTCTCTTGGAATGGATAATTCACCCGAAGTTCAAAGTCCTATAACAATTTACTTATTCTCATTTCTCTAAAAGATTCTATTTTGGGCTCATAATTTTGGTTTCATGGTCAAATTCACAACATTTACATGGTTCTCAATGAATTACCATTCTTATCTAGTCATGGCTACATTTTATATTACATCTCAGTTAATTTTGTTATATTCAATATGTTTGACAGTTTCATCACTGTCTCAATAGTGGTGGCATTATTTATTTTGATGACGTTTGTCTAATTATTTCAAACGACCATCACAAGACAGCCCACTTGATGAGAGTTAAAAATTATAAATAAATCATTCATAACGATCGAAACGAAACGTGTGTTTGTTACTCTGAATACTGTAGTGTCAAACCAGGAGGTGATCACCTCGTCGGGTACATGTCACACAAGCTACACTCGGCACGTGTTCCCCAAATGTGTGAGCAAGCAGATAATTAATATACAACATACACGAGCATGCATGCACGGAAATCGTGCCTCGCGGAAGACTTCAATACTTACTTTCCTTTTCGCATAAGCCGACATTCTTTATGTGTGTGCGTGTGTGCACATGCGCGCTCGCGCATGCGCGTGAGTAAGAGCGACAAAGAAAGAAACGGAATAAGTAGCATACAACACTTCTCGAGGGTGGGGACATTCTTATGGTTCTGTCTGGTCTAACAAGAGCGAAAGAGGAGGAGATTGAAGACTGTGAGGTGTGCAAATCCATTTCTTAAACCGAGCTAGATCTGTTTGTCTTCGTAAATTAATGTTTGGCAAAAGAGAGGAAATATTTGAAATGTAAAAAAAAAAAATGAATAAATAATCTCTTCAAAGTCCCATTACATATAAAATCTAAATTTAAATAATTAGATTAAAAAAATAACTAACGTAAACTATTTTTATTTTAAAGTTGCAAGGGAAAGTTATCTGTTCGAAAATGAAATCAGCGAGCCATTTTCAAATTCCTGCCTCGCTTATTGTATTTCGCTTTTAGTACAAATGGTCTCTTCTCTATTTTTCCTTCTCTCCCAGTCATGCGTTAATTAGGATAGACTTAGGTGACAGCCAATCTAAAAGAAGGAAAAGCACTGAATTGAAAGCAGTTGGGAGACCAACGGAAACCACTTCACATGAATAGAAAATAATACGTCCTGAGTGAACATAACATTAAAAGGAAACTGTTTCTATCGTAACATGAACAAATATTTGCAAAAAACAAACGACAGA
>CAHIKZ030001768.1:1042500-1045000 GCA_903632075.3 Acanthosepion pharaonis | reverse complement strand
TGACTGAGCAAGTAGCAAGGCATAATAAGCAACGAATTTGATGCCTGAAGACGTTGAATGAAAATATAAATAATCTGGATAAAAGCTCATCCTATTAATTAAAACTTTTGTAATTTTCTTTTATAAATAAATATTTTTTTTTACATTTTTATATATTTTTTAATAATTCTTGCATTTTCAATTTATAAATAATCATTTTTAATCTTTCTGTGTGTTTAAATATTTTTACATTATTATTTTAAAAAATAAATATTTTTGTATTTTTATTTTATAAATATTTCATCTATTCTGCCTAAATACTGAAAACAAAAGTCATCAACTCTAGAGGACTGACAGTTACATGGCTACTTAGGTGCGTTTTCTTAGGACACACACACACATGTATTTACACAAGAAAATACCCAGGCGCACGGGTGTAAGCAAGAATCGAAATGAAGAATAAAGAAAAATGGAGAAATTGAATTAAAATCAGTAATTTTATCAAATCTATAAAGACTGGTGTTACATTCCAATTTATATCGTATTACCGTGAAAGGAACATGGGATAGCGTAATCTGATGAGGCCTGAGGTCAAAGGTAAACTTCTACATCGAACTTTTAAAGAAACATTTTTCGTTGTGTCAAAATGGAACGAAGGATAATCACTAAATTTGCATGGGTTTACTAGCAATGGTCTGATATATTCGCAGAATAAAATATGTGAATCAATGGGGTTTTGTTTGTTTTTTGTTTTTCTAAACTTTCTCATCATGTTTCTTTAAAATAAAAAATCAAATTGCTTAACTTTCAAGCTATTTACAAAGTGTGGATACATTTTGGGACGACAGTTAACATACACACATACATACATACATAATGTGGACATAGAATCAACACTGCATGGTGTCTCGTAATTCCACGTCTTAAACGGTCGAAGAAATAAACGATGGAAGAAATAAACTAAAAATAACATGTGTAGCATTTAACTTTAAAAATCAGGAGATCAGTTTAATCCGCTACCTTGATCAAGAAAATCGAAGTTTTGACTCCTTGCATACATATTAAGAAATTCCTCTTAAGCACATATGAGGCTGGATAAAAAAATATTATTTTCAATTAACCCACCCCCACCACTGATAATTCTATAATATCCGTGTTTTTCTTCTCTTTCCCTTTCTTATTCTCCTTCTCCTTCCTTCTTCACATTCTTCTCTTCCCTTTATATCACATCCAATATCGTGCGTTTGTTTACTTATTTAAAAAAAAAAGAAAAAAAAAACAATATCGCGTTCATTACTTTTTTTTAATAAAGCGTTATGAAGAAATCACCTGAGGATTCCGTAAGTTTGAAACCAAGCTAGCGGATTCAACTGATCTCCTGATTTTTAAAGTATATATATATATATATATATATATATATATATATATATATATATATATATATATATTTAGAAATAGATTTGAGGAATCTAAATGAAATAATAATAAAAAAAAAAAGAATAATCTACAACCCAGTGTGTCGGAAGATTTTAATTTTTTAATATTTTTTATTGTTATATATATATATATATATATATATATATATATATATATATATATATATATATATATATATATATATATATATTCTTATATATATAAAAAATACTTAAAAAAATGTTCTGTTTATAATAAACAGTATTAACAACATTTACCGGCCTGAATGTCCGAGAAATTTCATAGAAATTATGTGTCGTCCGACAGGAATCGAACTTGTACTTTATCCTACACGGAACCGTCATATAGCCTGATGTGCTATACCATTTAACTACAGAGGAAGTGTCTGGTTAGCAAAGTCGAAACACTGCTTTTAAAAATATTTATATATCGTGTGTACGCATATATATATATATATATATATATATATATATATATATATATATATATATATATATATATATATATATATATATATAAATTAAATTTTTTAGAAAATTTATAAAATAAACATTTTGATTATCACCGGGAAATAGTTTTGAAACAAAATGGCTATTTTTGTAGTGATTTTATAACATGTTTATCTTATAAATTTTCTAAATAAATAATTATATCTGCTCTACTTTGTATTGAGCACTCTTTTAAGAATAGTAATTGTTGGTTATTGGAATTCATTCCGTATACACCAATTATATACTTGTATATATATATATATATATATATATATATATATATATATATATATATATGAATGATATAAATAGAATTTTTTATGGTATGCTATAAGTGCTCAGTATAATATAAAGGGGATAGAGCGTATGTGAGTATAAAAGGACCTGAAGGTCAGCACCGATCGGTGACATTGTTTCATGCATGCAGCCAAACTTCAGGACATGTTTGTTGTGTTTTGGCATGACTATTATATATCCTGGTCAATAGTGCATTACGGCTATTGGGTAGACGGTAAAGTTTATATTTCAAATTATTCTAGTGGCTATTGAGTAGAAATTATTGTGGATCTGAATATGGTTATTTGAGGCTATTT
>CAHIKZ030001768.1:975000-1035000 GCA_903632075.3 Acanthosepion pharaonis | reverse complement strand
ATTGTTCTCACGAGTACAGCCACACTTTACAAAGGGCTTTATCTATGTAAAATATTTTTTTTTTATTGGTCAGTGGAAAAAGGTCATGATGTCATTTCTAACCTTAGGTCTCTGGGCGGGACCCGGAAAGAAATGTGTACACATCAGAAATCAAAGTAAACAAAATAATAATAATTATTATTATTATTATTATTATTATTATTATTATTATTATTATTATTGAATATCTTCAAATACCAATAATAGTATTAATAACGTATTTTGAGGATCTTCAAAAGAACTATCAAAATACAAGGATCTTGAAGCGGAAATCTCAAAATATCTAGCGCATGGGGACATCAATAATTCCAGTCGTAGTTGGAGCCTTCCGTTTGCCTGGAAAAGGTTCCGATAAATTCACTGATGGCATCCCTGTTAACCGTTGGCTTAAAGAAATACAAAAAAAATTGTACTTACAAGTACAGCTCACACCTTATGAAGGGCTTTATCTATGTAAAAATGTGTGTGGTTTTAGTTTGCCTCAGTTTTTTTGTTTTTTTTACAAAAAAATTCTTAGTGGAAAATATCATGATGTCATTTCTGACCTTAAGTCTCTTCCTGGGACTCGGAAGAAAATGAGTATACAACAGAAATCAAAAGAAGAAATAATAATAATAATAATAATAATAATAATAATAATAATAATAATAATAATAATGTTTTTTCTCTGCATACATTTCATCTGTTTGTTTTGCATCTTCTGGTGCAAAAATGTCTCTTGAAATCTCTGCTTGAGACATGTCGACAATTCGTACTACACAAAACAAAGACAAAAATAACACCAACAACGACAGTAGAAACAATAATAATAATAATAATGATAATAGAGGCATATGGTAACATCAACAATCCCTGTTGTAGTTGGAGCCCTAGGACTGGTTGGAAAAGATTGCAGTAGACTAATTGAAGGGATTTCTGGAAGTCCATGCCTAAAGGAGATACAAAAAATTGTTCTGACAAGTACAGCTCACACTTTACGAAGGGCTTTATCTATGTATTTTTTTTTTTTTGTCAGTGGAAAGTGTCATGATGCCATTTCTAACCTTAGGTCCCTGGGCGGGACCCGGAAAGAAATGTGTAAACGCCAAAAATCAAAGAAAATAATAATAATAATATTAATAGGAGCACTAGGAATGATTAAAAAGTCTGACCCCTTTATCCATCATCCTGTTAGTCTCCAACCGCTTTTTGCCAAAGTATTCGAGACTTTAATCAATACTGAAGTGGTTAAGCATTTTACTCCTCACGACCTACTCTCTGACAAACAATATGGATTCCCTTTTGCCAGGTCTACCGCTGACGTGCTAACGACCATCACTGAATATGTATATCAAGCTCTTAATAATAACGGTGAAGCTCGACTTGTGGCTCTAGATATCTTGAAGGCGTTTGATAGGGTTTGGAACATTGGTCCTCTATGTAACCTCCAATGCTACGGTATTACTGGAGGATTGTTTGATCTAATCCAATCTTTCCTATCAAATGAAGGTCGTTTTGAACGAGTTCGCTTTCCAGATCCTTTCAGACGAAATCGTGTGTCCCCCACAAGGCTCTATCCTGGGTCCTGATCTTCTTCAATTATCTTCCTGATGTCATCATTTCCCAAGTAGGCATTTATGTTGATGACACTACCATTTACTCCTATCTCAAACCATCAGAACCGACAAAGTTAACCTGGCCGCTACTTTTAAAAAGTAACTCCAATCTTTGGTTAACTGGGACAAGAAATGGCTCGTTAATTTTAATGCCTCCAAAAGAAAAGATGCGAGACTCATGAAGAGCAACACACTGTGCCCTCTTGACCTCACGTTTTCAACTGAATTGTAGCGAAATGACTACATTGTATCTACTACTGCAAGGAAATTTGGGTCACTATGTCGTACCAGAAGTTTTTTTCTCTCCTCAGAGTCCAATTTGCACATTTATAAATCTACCATTCGTTCGTGCATTGAATACCATTGCTATATCTGTTCAGGTGCTCCTGCTAGTCATCTCGAGGTTCTTGACAAACTCCAAAGAAGGATCTGCAATGTAATCGACACTGATTTGGCATCTGAACATCAGTCACTTTCTCACCGACGTGACGTGGCTTCTCTCTCTCTTTTCTACAAATATTTTCATTGTAATTGCTCTGACGAGCTTTTTATCCTAGTGCCCCAACGGCGTGCTACTAGATTGGAATCTGGGTCCCACCCTTTTGCTGTTGAATTAATTAAATGTAACCACTACTTCTACTCCAATAGCTTCTTTTCTCGCACTTACCACCTGTGGAACTCCCTTCCGTTTCCTTGATTCCCTGATAGCTACAACCTTCAAAGATTTAAATGCAATATCATTCGGTCTCCTTATAGTCAGTCTCTTATCTCACCATCACTTTCTGTAACCACCTGCGTACCAGTGGTAGTTCCGCCATGGTTGGGGTGAAACGATTAAAGAAATACAGAAAAAGTAGTTAAGAAAATCCCTACCTGAAATGCAAAAGATTCTGCTCATAAGACCTGCTCACATATCCCCACCCACAAAAAAAAAACAAAACAAAAAAAAAAAAACGAAAATGCTCAATAACTTTCTAAGGAAAGAAATTCTTCGCAACATGTTTCAGATAAAAATTTGGTAAAGAACTGTATCAAACAGCAAATCAAGAAGACTGGAAACAACAATAACAACAAACAAACAATAGCAATTGTGGTAATAAAATGAGCACATTACATCTACCTTCTCAAAGCCAACCGCCCAGATATTGTTATTAAAGACCACAAACAAAAAAAGTGCCTCCTTATTGATATGACAGTCCCTGCTGACTGCAATGTATCGTTGAAGATATTCAAAAAGCTGTCAAAATACAAAGACCTTGAAATAGAAATCTCAAAAATGTGGCATATGGGAACATCAACAATCCCTGTTGTAGTTGGAGCCCTAGGAATGGTTGGAAAAGATTGCAGTAGACTAATTGAGGGGATTCCTGGAAGACCATGCCTTAAGGAGATACAAAAAAATTGTTCTGACAAGTACAGCCCACACCTTACGAAGGGCTTTATCTATATAATATTTTTTTTTTTTTTGTCAGTGGAAAAGTGTCATGACGCCATTTCTAACCTTAGGTCCCTGGGCGGGACCCGGAAAGAAATGAGTAAACGCTAGAAATCAAAGAAAATAATAATAATAATAATAATAATAATAATGAAAACTACAGTAATGACGAAGACTACGGGTATATTACGGATGGTTCTGAAGATTTGAGGGCAGTTATTTTTACTCACTCTCCAACGATAACCAGCAGACATATAGTGTGAAAATTCAAATGCATGAAATGTAAATTAAAAAATTGAGATTTAAGAAGATTGCCACAAAACAAAAACAGAAAGAAAAAAACAAAGAATCGTAAAGGAGCAATAATTACTCACAGCAACAAAAGACAGGAAGTTATGGAGAGTCATGATCGAACAAATTCTGACACTAAGGTTAAGAGAGATAGAGAGAGTGAGAGAGAGAGTGAGAGAGAGAGAGAGAGACGTCACTAGATCTCTGATGAGAGACACTAGATACTACTTAAACGCCATGTATGTTCAAGATGTAGGCGATCATAACTCTTCACGCCTTTATTTTCTTTATTATTTTTTAATTCTTGGGAAAAAATATTATAGTGGTTTCTCGTGGCCTTTTCCAATCGTTTTGAATTCCGAATTGTCCTTCTAGACTAGATGCCGCCAACCCAATCCCATTATAACCAGGCATTTAATCCATAACGGGTAGAAAGAAGAAATGGAAATTAGTGAAAATCGAAAGTATCAGGCTCAGTCAGAATTTCGGTTCGTCGATTCTGTTTGCTGATAACCGCTACACTATCCGTACATACACGCCAAAAACTCAGTGAACATTAAATAATAATAATAATAATAACAATAATAATAATAATGTTAGTGGTGGTGGTGGTGGTGGTAGTGGCGCATTTTAATTAACCAGTTGAAAAAAAAGAGAATGAATGTGTGTATGGTTGGAGGTTCAAATAGAAAAAAAGACTCGTCCTCAAAATGATTTTCTTTTATAATTCCCCACACTTCTTGAATCATTATTTTGAATCTGACAGCAGAAATTTTCAGAAAATATGCCCCAAATAGGAAATATTTTTAAATGTCTTACTGTTACTTTATTTTTACTTATTCCTCCCGATCAAAAGCAACTAGCTTCTCATAGCATTATCTTCATCTCTCTCTCTCTCTCTCTCTCTCTCACTCTCTCTCTCTCATTCGCTCTTTCACTCTCGCTCCATATATATATATATATATATATATATATATATAGAGAGAGAGAGAGAGAGTTTTTTTGCATTCTCACAATCATAGTTTCGTAATTTTAAGCTAAGAAATTGTTTCTTTTCCAATTAAAATTGCAATTTTTATTTTTTTAATCTTTTATAGATTATGAGCGTGAATTAACCTGTGGATATTGCAGATATAGCAATTTACTACAGACTGATCGCTTGACAGAAGGACGTTTAATGTCAGTATCATCTTCACCATTTGAACCAGTGGCATATCTCAATGTTACTTATTACAATAATTAATTACTTATTAAAATAAAACTAACGGTATCTGTGAAGAGCCGTGATCGCCTGCATCCCGAAGGTATGATATAAAAAAATATGTACAAAGCAAAAAATTTAAGAAATACAAGAATAAAATTCTGGGTTTTTTAAAAAAAATTCTCCGATGTTTTGCTTTTTTCATCTAGTTTTCTTGTTTAACGGCATATAAGATGCACATTAAAATCAAAAACATGGGCAAAAATATCCCTGCGTCTTATAATGTGAAGTTGAGGCCTTCTGTGAGTAAATTCTATTTCAAACATTCCCGACCATAGTCTATAATTTTACCTCATACGGTCACTTCTACTTAACCCAAATCCATATTATTATTATTATTATTATTATTATTATTATTATTATTATTATTATTATCATCATCATCATTTCTGCACAGTTTTTTCACTTTCAACCAGATATCTTGCATTATATGTGTTCTCCATCAAGTCGAATGACCTCGAACAAATAACACCTTTTTGCAGAATATTTTGCAGTGCCAAGCAGCGCAGATTTTTGAAGTCCCAAAGATAAGTAGGCTTGGAGAATTAGACGCACACGGGGTATATTGAAGACAAAAGAGACAGAGGGAAACAGCAAGTAATCTACCTAACAAGCATGTATAAATTGATGTCAGAATAGGGAGTGACAGGGAAAGTAAACAGATAAACCTTATTAAGAGCTACACATAATAGGAAGTTGTGGAGAGCCATGATCGACATATATAAGAAAAATGTTTTCTGTTACAGCTGAAGTGTTTGTTTTTTTTATGTCTGTAATGTACTGATAGCGTAAAACATTAGTTGCTTAAATACAATAAAACCTTTTATGCCCGAAATAGGGGAGGGCATCTAATACGCCTCTGCTACTTTTATGCTGTAAAATACTGTAAGCTATTTATTATATTTATACAGTGTAACCCGGATATAAGAGACCCGGATATAAGAGAAACCCGGATATAAGAGCGATTTTCTCTGGTCCCAAATTAGAGCCTGTGTTAATGTATATAAAATAGACCAAACCCGGATATAAGAGAAACCCGGATATAAGAGACTTCTTCTCCGGTCCCGACAACCCTCTTATATCCGGGTTACACTGTATAATTGAAAAGTAATCTGTTAAAAATATCTATATTTATTGCTAAAAGGAATTTAATTTTACCTAAATTCGAATTGCTGCCCATAGGGGATGTACAACTATTTTAGCCATGAAACTTATTGTTTTACTTTGACAATCAAAAAACTTAAATGGATCCAGAATATTACGAATTTTAACTCGTTTGCTAAACTCTTGTTTTATATGACAAGAGATTTATTCTTTGTTCGGCGTCTAATCTAACAAGAAAACATATGATAGCAACTAAGGTAGTAGCAGTGGGCGTTACTTCTACCATAGCTCGGCGCCACCCATCCCAATTTCTGTTTAATTCTTCTCCCCGCCCAATAGCTGCTTTACTTTTCACCTTCATTACTTTATCACTTTCAAGAATACAGATTCGTTACGCCTCACTTGATAAATTGAGTTAATACTCAGACTTGAAGATATTTAATACGAAAGAGAGAAAAAAAATGCTAAGTACGCTTTCCCCCGCAGCTTGTAATAATGAGTATTTCACAACATATCTCTCGCCTGTAGAACATCAGAAAAAATTAAACTCGCTCCGCTAGCATTCAGTAATTATATTCATTATTACCGATATGGAAAACCAAAGACAGAAGACGAATGAGCACACAATGTTGAAAATAACAAGTGGCGAGGGATGCGCTAGTGTCAACAACATGTAGATCACAACAAAATATTTACAAAAGCATATTTCTTCCCAATGCATTTCATCAAACCAACGATTTTATTAGAATTGTAGACGTGTTATGAAGTACAGGCAATGATTTGCGTGTATTAGGAAACCTGTATGTTACTATACGAATTTAGACAATTTCAGCCTTCCATATATATGCGCATGGAGAAGAGGCTGTGTAGAGAGAAAAAGTATTTATTGGAATTTACTTTTGGTACAAATCAACCAAGTCAGGTTAAGAAATAATGAGTTGTGAGATCAACTTTCTAACCGTTACCGCAGTTTGGAATCGCAATAACTTATTTATAACCAATTTAACTCGTTATTATTTTCTTTCAAGACATTTAGACTATATTTTTCTTTGTTCTCTGTTACTTCAAGTTGTTGGCGACCACGGTTCTGTCTCTTTGTTTCTGTCTCTTTGTTTCTGTCGCTTTGTTTCTGTTCAATTTAGCCAGTGCAGATTCCACTTCAGATATTTGCAGTTTTTCGATAATTCTGTGTATTGACGGTTGTTCTCTTTCGTCGTGAAAGAGTTCACTGATATATTCGTTCCATCTCTGGAGTACTTTTTCTTTCTCTAATTGGACTTCTCATCTTAGAGCAGTAGTTAGTAAGTTGGTCTGGTAGGCTATTGTTAATTCAGTCCACACAGGATATCCTACTCTACGCCAAGCTTAGTAAATATCTATCGGCTTAGTTTGTCCCTAAGTTAATTTTATATTTCTTTCTAGTACCAATGAGTTCGTTATTAAAGCATAAGAAGCCAAAATGCCAAATACTGAATTTTTAAGATACTTAGATTGTCATCATTTTAAAGATTAATAAAAAATATTGCCAGTCTTAGTAAAGACTTTATCTCCCAGATTATTATTATTATTATTATTATTATTACGGCATAGAGATCAGCTGTTATTGTTACCACACAAGCCTGGCATTGTGCCGCATTAAGTTACGTTTGACGTAGTTTCGCATTCCCTCTTGTGCCTCTCAAAAAGCCAGCATTTTAAATGCTGATTTTCAAAGCAACTAACTGCTACGGTGTGATTTTTTTTGTTTGTTTGTTTGTTTTATTTTTTTTCCTGGGTCTTCTTACTCTGATAGTGAATTGGATAGCGATCCAAAACAATTCGTAGATGACGATAAAGGATGTGAACGCAATGATTTTACTGAAACGGCTGAAACATATTTCGCCGATATAACGTAGCATAAAAAATATCTCAATTTGAAATGATTAATATTTTAATCCGCTGATATCAAATTTTCCATTTATTTTCTCAGCAGTTGGCCTTCTCGACTAAGTTAAGTTTAAAAAATATTAAATGAGCGTCTCTAAAGTAGGACACATCTATGAATGGGTATCGTTGGCTCAATTATTGGCGGTCCTAGAGTACGGTTCTAAAAAGGAGTCCACCTGGGGTGGCGAGTTTTTGGAGACAGCATTTAAGTGAATTAGTATATTGAAGTAACAAGAAATTGCACAGCAAAATTAGGCCGAAAGTATGGCAAGAAAATTTCATTAAAGACACTGGAAAAAACGAATGCAATATTTATACTCAGATTGATATCAGAAAGAGCAATACATATGCAATAGAATGTATACCTATGTTTTATAGCTTATGCAAAAGCGTTTGATAAGATACGCCACAGAGAAATATTGGCACTGCTACGAAAGCTTGATATATTTGGGAAGTATATTAGAATAATCCAGAATTTATACAGGGAGCAATTCAGTAAATACGCGAAAACAGAAAGGGACATACAACAAGGATGTGTCTTTTCATCAGATGTATTCAATATATACAGGGAACCAATCCTGAGAGAATTAGAAGTCCTAGCAGGATTCATAATTGAAAGTTACATTCTTAACAACATAAGATATGCGGATGACACAGTGATGATAGCAGACACAAAATGTAAACAACAGGAACTACGGAAGGTCGTAAAGGAAATCGAGAAGAAAAGACGAGACATCAATTGTAAGAAGACAGAATGTATGGTCGTCAGCACAACATACGAATTACAAATTGGAGATAACAACATAAAACAAGTACAAAAATTTAAATACCTAGGAAGTGTTTTGGCAGAGGATGGAAAATGTGACACTGAAATCCAACGGTCTATTGAAATAGCGAAAGATGCCTTCCAAAAGCTTAGGAAAGTATCAAGAAACAGGAAAATTTCGTTAGAAACAAGGATAAGAGTATTCCACTGTTATATAATATCGGTCTTCCTATATGGCAATAAATTTCTGGACAATCTCCTCATCACAGATGAAGAAGAGACTTGAAGCAACAGAAATTTAGTTCTATAGAATGATGCTAAGAATACCATAGACTGAACATGTGAGCAATAAAGAAGTTTTAGAGAAAATGAAAGTAAAAGGGACACTTATGCTTAGCAACAGAAAATGACATGAAGTTTTAGGGCACATGATGAGGAAAGAATACCATAGACTGAACATGTGAGCAATAAAGATGTTTTAGAGAAAATGAAAGTAAAAGGGACACTTATGCTTAGCAACAGAAAGTGACATGAAGTTTTAGGGTACATAATGAGGAAAGAGGGCTTGGAAAATTTGACACTCACTGATGACAAGAGAGATAGAGGAAAACAGCACATAACCTACCTAAGGAGCTTGTGTAAATGGTTGGAAAACAGGTATTAGGGGAAATACCAAAAAGACATATTATTAAGAGCTACAAAGGACAGGAAATTGTAGAGAGCCATGATCGCTTACGTCCTGGAAGGACACGGCATATAGAAGAAGGAGAGTTTTTACTCATAGCTAGCGAAGGAAGGGATGAATTCATAACTTTCCCAGTTATGTATTATCAGATAACCGCGAGAAAGAAAGAAATATGTATAATAAAATATATACTTATTATTTTGAAAAAGACCACACCTTTTACTCCAATGTATTAATTCCTTTAGTATTAATTATTCATTTTGTATTCAAAGTACATTTTAAAGAAGAAATTCTTCTTTTAATGTACAGAAGTAATTTATTTTCATAATTTAAATCAGGATATTTGCTTTTCATTCGTTTTCGAATTGGAAATTGTTTTTCGTATTATTAACTAATAATAATTAAAAAATATATATACTTATTACTTTGAAAAAAAAAACTTCGCCTGTTTTAAGCTATTATTCCAACTTTTCACGCAATATGTTAACTGTGAAGCCCAGTGGCACAATAAACTTTCTGGCAGTGAATTAGATAGCAATCCAAAACAATTCATAGACGATAATAAAGCCTGTGAAAGCAATGATTTTACTGCAACGTCAGATACATATTTCGCCGATATAACGCTGCATAAAAACACATCGATTTGAAATGTTTAATATTTTAATCCGCATCAACCTGATATTAATATTTAAACTTTTCACGAAATACGCTACCAGATGTTGAGTGCTGACACTTACGCTGGCAAAAGTGTCACCACTCAGCCTTGTTGACACTCTTGTCCCATTATAGTTAACCCAAAGTGGTCATATGCGTTATTTGCTATTCCAATAGCCTCGATATCTTTAGTTGACCTATACACGTGTGATATTATGAATTACTGATTTCTTGGACCCAAATCAAAGTTGAACTATTTAAAATAACACTTCTCTCTTACAGCGTCAATTATTTTATTGTTTTTTGTAGCTATATTGAAAAAGTTAAATTATGAAATGACAAAAATAATACTTACTTATTAAAACGTTTGTTGGTACGTTCTCTTGTATTGAAATAGCTAAAGGCTACATCTGATGTTAAGACATTTAACATTGACGCCTTCAGTTGTAGTATATTTATCTAAAAGTCATAGTAATGTTAGCCGTTTCCTTATAAGGAAACATTCGATATCCATTGAACGAGCAGCCAGTGATGTGGTCGGTTGGAATTCAGAAAATCTTTCTATTAAAACTGTTTCTCATAAAAAAAAAACGTTAAATAGCAACTAGTATCAATTTTTTTTAGTATTAATGGCAGTTGCCCTTCAAAGGTTTTGTTTGAAGTAGTGTGGGACGTCAACATTTTCGTAATGTCATTATTTTCTCTTCGAGTTACATGTGCTACACATGTTGTTGTCTCTGTTATTTGGTACACTTCTTTGTGATACTGTAGCGCCAGGCCAGGAGGTTCAAAGCCCTTGCTAAGACATACATGCTTCATTCGCACGAAGCCATTTTTAACCACTGATCCAGATATCCCATATGGTGGATTGTGTTTGAATAAATATAGTAAATAACTTTGTTTCGTGGTTGAGACATTTGCAGATTTTTCCATTGACACCATTGTTTGAGCCAGGTAAAAAATAAAAAAAAGTTAATTGCTGATTTCATAAGGCAGCTTAGCTCAGCACAAACTTTCTAACTCCCTTCCTGACCACCAAATTTGGCAAAATTCTAGGTTAAGCTATACTTTCGTCTTTTATATGTCGGGGGCGAGTAAGGTTCTCTACAATTTTCTGTCTTTGTAGCTCTAAGTAACTTTTGATGCTTCATGATCCCTGCTATCGATTCACATAAATTCGTTAAGTAGTTATTGCTACCCCCCCATCCCGCACAGTTCCTCTTACCTTCATTATGTGAATATTAAATTCCCTATTCCCTCTTCGTTCATTATATATAACTAGCAGCATGGCCCGGCGTTGCCCGTGCTTGATTCAAAAATCAACAATCGCTATCACTTGACTTAAAATATTTTTGCCCTTCCTTGCCTTTAAAGGAGTGCCCTTTGCCGTGCTGATGTTGCTACGCGCCTTACTTCTTGCCTGTCTCACACTGCAAATTTTGTCTAAGCTCTATACTAAACATTAAATCTGTTACGAAAAAAGAACTAAACAAAATGAACACAAAACGATCAGCTTTAAAGGACTCGTAACTGGAAAAACCGAATGAAAAAAGAATGTTAATAACAAATACTTTTTCACACTCAACCCAGTTCTGCGGAATCAGAATCAACGTTGAGTTTAAGCAAGCGAATAAGCCAATTGGAGTAAAGTGCCATGCAGATTTAAATTTTTCCCACTTGTGACAAATGCAGCTATCGATTTTTTTTTTTTTTTTTTTGCATACTAGCATGCTAGTTAACATTCGTGTCGGTCAGCCGGCCAATAGAATCTTCCTGCCTATTCGTGGCAGCCAGCTATAGGCTCTCACTCTGGCCATTACAAAATGGCCGCACACTACATGAAAACTGCATGAAAAAATCGATTATTTCCACTATCGATGGGAGTTGGGAAATGCAAAGTCGACCTTGGCCTTCCCGCTAAATTTTGGTGCAAATCCGTCGAAAATTGCGGTCGTGCATTCGTTACACACACACACACACACACACGCACACACATCCTGCCTTTTATAGATAGAGATTTCAACTGTCTCTTCCTGATTGTATGTATAAATGCCCTTGTCGTTCCTCTTTGCTCACATTCTTTGTCCATGGCATTCGTAGCCTCCGTCAGTAGAACCACATCTAACGCTTTAAATTTCATCATCTGTGAAGATATTGTGCAGCATTCACTACTATATAGAAGATTAGGTATTACATACCTTTTTGTTATTGACGATATTTTGCAATATGCGTGTGGTGTAATGGATAGCGACATAAGATACAAAATTGGAGAACCGAATTCCAGTAAGCTTCGTTAAATTAACTTACACGCAAACACCCTTGGGAATAAATCCATCCGCACCTGACGGGTTAAGGACATATATTTTCACAAAAATCTTTGTTATTCTTAAAACATTTGTCGATACATTATTTACTTGCAAAAATAAGAATAATTCTTACAATTCAAAATATGCTTCAGCTTTAAATAACATACACACGGTGTATAAGACGTAAAAAACAAATCAATAAATCTTATGTCTTAATACTTTGCTTAGTATCTTTTCTTTCGAGTTTTGGAGATGTTTTATAAATTGATTGGTTGATTGGTCTTTTTTTTACGGCTGATTATCCATGTGTAAGTTTTTTAAAGCCGAAATATATTTTTGCAATGCAATAATTTTTTTTTTTTGGCGAGTAAATATTGTATTAGCAATTTCTTTTTTTTAGATAATAATGCCCTATTTGACCCATGGGTGGGGAGAGGAGAGGTGTATTCATAGATTTTCCAAGGGCATTTGCGTTTAAATAAATGTATGAACACAATTGAAATTCGAGCACATCCAAGCTTACAGTCCCTGGTTTTTCCAAGTGGTCACACATCTAGGTACTAACCAGATACAACGTTGCTTTACTTCAGTAATAGGATGAGAACCGGTGTTTCAACGGGATACGGCCTTAAACCCACTTATGTAATAATAATAATAATAATAATAATAATAATAATAAAATCTGCAAGAAACTGGTATGGACATCAAACAGACCCAGTTATAGAGACAGAACCTGTAACAATTTTATGGAACTTTACAATACACAGAGACAGAACAATCAAAGCTAATCCTCCAGACGTCGTGTTAAAAGATCACCGAAACAGAATATGTTTTCTTATTGACGTGAGCGTCCATGTAGATTGTAATGTATTGTTGAATATCTTCAAAAAAGGATCAAAATACAAGGATTTTGAAGTGGAAATCTAAAACAAATGTGACAAATGAAGGCATCAGTTATTCAAGTCGTAGCTGTAATCCTCAGATTGACTGGAAAAGCTTCCGATAGACTCATTGAAGGGATTCCTGGCAGCTCATGCCCTTAAAGAATTTTTTTCTTAAATTGTACTCACGGTAGGAAGAGTTTTATCTATGTAAAATGTGTGTGATTGTAGGTTTATTTTTTGCAAAGATGATCACAGGAAAATGTCATGAAGCTATTTCTGACCTTCTGGTCGGGACCCGGAAAGAATTGAGTATACACCCGAAATCAAAAGAAATAAAAATAATATTAATATGACAATTGGAAATTACAGGCTAGTGTGATCTGAAGAATCTTCCTTAAAACTGACTCAAATCTAAAACCTGCATGGTTGCCATTCGTGTTTGTGATTGCCTCTAAGCATTCAGTGAGTTGGAAAGGGCGAACGCAATAGACGATTAAACTGATTGGTCGTTGATTGCTATTTCATAGAACAGAACGCTACTTGTCCCTCGTGTAACAGTTCTGAAAGACTAATTCTTTGATGATCGAGGCTCATCTTATCTCTCTTGTGACCAGACGATGAGGAAAATGAAACTACAAAAACGAGAGAGTCAGGTGACAGGCGGAGAGTAAGGGTAGGTTGGGGTTGGATGACAGAGGCCAATTTGAGGGATCATTGCTGAAAACAGGCGTGATCAATCAACACTATGTTCACTTGTCAACGAATACATCCGCATGTGCGTGCGTGTGTCTGTATGTGTGTGTGTATAACCGTGTAGCAAAAAAAAAACAAAGTAGATAAATATACATGCCCTATATTTTTAACAAATAACAATGAGTGTGTACATATGAAGAGGGTAGATTTAAACGTGCAACTTCTTTTTTGAAAATTGCATGTTTGTATATTTAAAAAGAACAAAAAGTAAGTGCTTGTTTTGTGAAGAATGTCGTAAAATCGGAGAGCCGATTTCAAATTCCAACCTAGTCTGTTACGATAACTTCTCTTCCCACCCATAACTGGGTGGGAAGATAACAATTTATGGGTTAAGGAACAGAGTAGATTAGGCTCTCACGTTTTGGATGGTAACCATTCTAAGAGAAGGAAAACTATAGTGAAGGGAACGGGATGTCAGTTCACATATAAGAAAGCAATCAGTGTAGAGTTATGATAACTTTCACCCTAAAAATATTTTTTTTTAAATATTTTAAGCAAAATCCCTTAAGACGGTGTTTACCCACACGACATAATAAAGGCAAGGGGGACAGAGAAAAGCAGCACATGACATACATAAAGAGATTATGTAAATGGTTAGTTGAACAGGTTTTAATAGGGATAGCAAAAAGACAAAAAGCTACAGAGGATAAAAAGTTGTGGAACAGCAATGATCAGAGTTACGTCCTGGAGGCACTAGGGTACATAGAAGAAGACGTAGTAGAAAAAAAGAAGACAGCGCTTATATAAACGGGTGAGATGTGTATTTCACTCTGGGATAATGGTCAGTGACATAACATAGAAAACCAATATTACGGTGTATGAAGTTCAATCCTCACTGAGTGTTCCATACTTGTAGGTTTATCTTAGACTAATGTAATAGCTATGGGTGCATATGTGAGTGCGTGTTCTAACGTTCATGTGTGTCAAAATGTATATGGTAAACTAGGTTGTTCCAGGTAATAAAATCGCTACAGCTGACCTGCCTCGAAAATCAAAATTCTAGTAATTAACTGAACCCAAACTAGTGACGACTTAAACGTCTCATTCCCCAAGCATTTATCTCCCTCCCCCACTCTATCTCTCTCTATCTATCTCTCTCTCTCTCTCTCTCTCTATATATATATATATATATATATATATATATATATAAAATAAATAAAAGTGAACATAGAAGTCAACACTCTGTTTCATACTCTATGCAATCGTCTGCCTGACGATTGCATAGAGCATGAAACAGACTGTCGCCTCTAAGCCTGACTTCTATGTTCACTTTTATATTTACACACTCTGTCTCTGATATTGAACACTTTATCCCATAAATATAGCACACCTTAGGACTATATTTCTTCATATATATATATATATATATATATATATATATATATATATAAACTTAGAATTAACGGTCCCAGAATCGACGGGCTCCGAATTTTATGTACAACATATGTAGCGAGGAAAGTTCCTTAGTTCCAGAAATGGCTGCCTGCTGTTTACTGGAGCAATCAACAGACAGAGACTGGTAGTTTCGGGAATAGTCGCTGTTGTTTAATTGAGCGCTCATTGTGTACACACATGCATCGTCTCTCGAACATTTTATACTGATTTTTAGACAATCACAGCAATATTTAAAGGTAAGTTTAAGTAAACTTTTCAAACTCTATATGTAATTAAAATTAAAAAATACACATACATATATACTGTATTTACATTTATTTTACAATAATTTCGTACTGTACTGGATGTTTTTAGGCCACGAATAAAAGTGCTTCAAATTACCGGACAAACGACTGTAACGGACGACCCACCCACTAAAATTGAAGTCCCACTGTATATATATATATATATATATATATATATATATATATATATATATATATATATATATAATATATAATATACTCTTAAGGTGTGCTATATTCATGAATATATATATATATATATCGTTATTTATGCATGTATGCATATTTTGATGTGAATATTTTTCTTTGCGTGTATCGTGAAGCATAAATGGATATTAATGTGCATGCATGTAGTCTCAGTTATATGTATTTTATTTATTTTTATTTTTTTGCTTTCTTTTGTCTTTTGCTTTCCCTCGCCACAACTGAAGTCAACCTCCAGGAGAGAGTAAAGCATTACTCCTTCTCAACCTAACGTTTTCAGTTGACATGAAGGGGAAAGATTATAATCATTATATTGAATCAATTCCTATGTCCGCTGCTAGGAAAATTGGTTCATTGTATCGTACTAGACATTTTTGTCTCGCTAGAAATCTATCTTATACATTTGTAAGTCAACCAATCGTCCATACATTGAATATTGCTGTCATATCTGGTTTGACGCTTTTGCGAAGTATTTAAAGATTTTTGATAAATTCCAAAGAAGTATCTGCAATGTCGGTAATCCAGATTTGACATTTTGGCATCAGTCACTTTCCTATCGCCGTAACGTAGCCTCCCTGTGCCTTTTCTGCAAATATTTTCACGGTAATTATCCTGATGATCTTCACACTTTGATACTTCGACTTTACGAATTTAAGCAGCTCGGTCTCATCTTTCTACAAATGAAATTGCTCGATGTAACCGCATGTTCTATGCAAAATCGTTCTTCTTTCGCACTTCCCGCTTGTGGAACTCTCTTCCGGTTTCTAGCATTCTTGTCAACTTTGATCTTCAACAATTTAAATGCAATGGCAATCGTTATCTTGCCTTTTTAACACCTGTTCTTTTATTATTCTCATCCCTTAATAATGTATTTCCTTCTTTCATATTCTTTTACACTCAGTAGCTTCTTAGTGCCTTTATTGCCTTGTTTGGGGTAAAATGATTTAAAATATATATGTATTGCCCAGTATCCGTGGTGAATATAGAAGTGCATATTTTAGGCTTACGACAGCGTGCAAGTGTCATATATGGAGACCATGTTAGATGTGCACGTTCATGTGTGCGTGTGCGCACGCGCGTGCGTGTGTGTGTATGCGTGTGTACGTTTGATTACCCGAATAATGGATTGTAAGTTACTAATGAGAATGAATACTTTCCTGCGCAAATTCTTAATTGTCCGAGTCTTTCATGGCTTGAACGTATGCCTGCGCTATCTGAATGGATTATATGATCTCGTGTTTGTATAACTCCATATATATAAGCCATAAAAAACATCAGATTAATTGGTGCAGCAATAGATAGATAGATAGATAGATAGATAGATAGATAGATCCATTGAAACAATTCGCTAACTTGGTAAGTTCGATCCTCACTTGAAACCAACCTATCGTGGACATATTAAGTCAAGCTCATCGGAGTAAATATAAGGAGATTACTGTAGAACAGTGATTAACCAGATTCATCTCACATGCTCTTTGTTACTATGGTTACATTCTGTGTGCTCCACTATTGTTGCCTTGTGACAGATTAGGCTTAGCCGAGTTTTACCTCAGTTTGTTGTTAACCATCTAATTCTATAACTGTGTGGTCATTTGTTAACCTGTCTCTGCTTATTCATATCTATCGTACGAATATATGTGAATATATGCATGCACCTTCCTATACGACTATGTATGCAAATGTTATTGTCGGTTTATGTGTCTTTCTAACTCTGTTAACACGTACTTGTCGTCTAATTATATCTCATGTGTGAGTGTCTACGTATAAGCGTATAATGTTGTGCATACACGTAAGCGTGAATCTATCAGTGTGTCCTTACCAGCACGCACAATTTCATCTGGCTATGTTGACGACATAACGTAGGTATATGGTTGGTGACTGTTTGCACAGTGAACTCATTAACAACACTGGGTCCCTGATTATTCCCTTTGGTGGCCCATCGCCAACCATGCGTACGTCGTCTTCAAGGGCGCGTACAAACAATGTTTTACGCCAGAATCAACGCGCAATTCCGTCACGGACCACTGCACACACCAAGCTATTATATATCTGTCTGCAAAATGAATTGGACCAGTTAGTGCAGCGCACGTAAAACAACTAAAAAAAATTAGTAAATAAAAACAAAAAATGTGATAAATTAAAAAAAAAAAACTGTACTGTAAAGGAAAGCAAGGAAGTAAAGAAGAGCAATAATGTAAGGGAGAGCAAGGGTATAAGGGAGAGCAAAGAAGTAAAGGAGAGCGAGGATATAAGTGAGATTATAAGGGTACGCAAGGCACTAAAAGAGAGCAATGATGTAATAGAGAACAAGGCAGTAAAGGAGAGCAAGGTTGTAAAGGAGATCAAGGCTGTAAAGGGGAGCAACGATGAAAGCGAGAGCGAGGACGTGAGTGAGTAAAACTAAGGTAAATCTACGAAAAAAAAAGGCACTGAAATGAGAAAGTCAGCAGCAGTGACAATAATCACAGCAGCCGTGCCTCGAAAATATATGTATACATATGATATACGATTAATCGGACATGTATGTTTCTATGGGAACAGGTTTCTTGAGTAATTCATTTTCTTTTCTTTTATAAAGGGCAGCAAGTATCATATGTGATTTGGGGATGAATTCAACAAAGTGAAAGTAACGAAAAAAGGATACTTGCCACATTTTGAATAGACACACGCATACAAAAATATGTATGCATGCATACATGTGTGTGTGTATGTAGCTAGTTAGGATCTCTTCAAATGGGCAGAAGTATTTGTCGTGTTATTTCCCTACTTAAGTAGTTCTGCCCCTTACCAATGAATACTCACGTTAAAAAGTCTAGTCGATAGATTAGAGGAAATGTGCCGGGAAATGTTTGCGATATCAATAGAAAGGAAAGACGAAATATTTTATTGCATTAGCAGCTATTTTGTTTTACGGGGTGAGGACATGTATTAAACAGTTATATCTTTATACTTTTAATGAGTTTCGCGTCTTGAGAATAAATTAATTCCGTCTGCTTTCCGTTATTGCGATCTCCACTTAATATTTATTTTAGAAAAATACAGGAAATGCCCCTCCTCCTCCTCATCATCATCATCACCATCATCATCAATTCTGGTTGTATTTATTATTTATGATTGTCCGAATCACTATTATCTATTCTTTTTTTATTTTCTTCATTTGTTTGTAGTATCAAGGAATAGGTACAAAAATACTTAATTGAAAAAACTCTTTCTGTCAGAACAAATGTGAAAAATTCGTCCGAAAATTCTTATATATACCTATAAATATATGAATATATTGTGTGTATGTGTGTGTGTAAGAATAATTATAAATATGCATAAATACACGTACGCATACGCACACGCGCACACGCACGCACGCACGCACGCACGCACACATACTTGATTAGTTTTCAAATCTCATATATATGAATTCATCCAAAATAAAAATTGCCGATTTCTCGTTCCGAGACGCGAAACTATTACACCACCTGCTCATCATCCATAAATATATAAATACATAAAACAGATATCTTAATTGCCAGCAATACCCGTGCCGAATTGTTATATATATATATATATATATATATATATATATATATATATATATATATATATATATATATATATATATATATATATATATATATATATATATATGTACGCATACGTGTTAAAATAAAAAATGTTCTTTTTGTATGAATGGGAAGCATTTTATCTAGCACGGATCTTTTTTCTAATAATCGTAAAGTTAACTCAATAGACCAACAATAAAACCACGATAACTTCAGAGACACTTCTATGACTTCCCTCACATAAAACAAAATTTGACGCAAGTAACTTTTGCATTGTCTCATACGTTTTGTCAACAGATATACTTACCATGTTTTGGATAACAAGGACCAGACACCATTTGGTTAGTCGTACAGACTGGGCTGTATCTTTGAGCTGACTTTAGTTTTAAAGACTCCTGATGTGTAACTCCTGAAATTTACAAATAAAATTTAAAAATAAGATAATGTGTCTACATTTATTCATAAATTGTTTATATTTTTTAAACATTTGTTCAGGTTTTAAACGATATAAAATATTGACGACTATTAATATTGATAATTACAGGTTTTAATTTCAAAGCAATGATTAATTATAATATTCTCCCACGAAATCGTTAAAATATACATTTATAATGTCTAATATTTCTTGATAGCTTAAATCCCTAAATATACGAAAGCATGATAAATATTATTCTTCACGAGCGCTGATATCAAGGGTAGGATACCTCAAGACTTTCATTCAATATCTTAATTATATAAAATGAATTACTTCAAAATTAGAGAGAGCAGTACACTGATTCTTTCACACAATTGTAGAAATGAGCTCATCAGGATGACGTATATGCGACGTAATAGCTAAAGACTTAATGTCACTGCGTCAGTGTATCTCTTAAACTAAAGGTAGGATGAAGTTTTAAGGTTTACTACGAACCTAGATTCTACATTGCGAGATTGTAAGGGATTCTCCTTTCTTGCCTCTCGACTGGGTAGGTATATATCTACCAGTCATTCGGTTTTCCCCACGTATGCACATTGTAGACACAGGTAAGTTGACCGCGTTTTCATATCATGGACAGCTGCTGGCATCTAATGAAGACACGGTTCCGCACCTCGCAGCTAGGATTCACAACCAGCTGATGCACATAGATTCTCTGATAAATACTGAGTGCAAGTTCTATTTTGACTTCGACAAGATTTGTTGCATAATAAACAGATTATCTCATTGATCCTCTCGCTAGTCAGACTAAAACCCCATTGAAAACATATCGGGCATTTTGCATGTCTTAATAAATTCCCCACAGATACATCCAACAAATACAACTCAATTATAGACAGTCCTGGAACCTGCCATGGAATGACACCCCGTTGCTGAGCTGTTACAATTCAGACAAATGGAAAGAGATAACGGTTGTCTTTAAATAAATTTTGGTGGTTTTAATTTATTTGCTACTTGACTATTTTCCGCATTAAGTAATTCTGAATATGTAAAGAATAATTGAAAATTAAAAACATGAATTATGCCTAAAAATTGTTCCACAAATTCCAACGTCTTCCCGAGTAATCTACATTAAAAATTTGGATGAAATAGGTTAAGTGATTTTGTCAAGTGTTATTCACAGTCTGGCTAATACATTTATAATAATAATAATAATTATTATTATTATTATTATTATTTTCTTTGATTTCTGGCGTTTACACATTTCTTTCCGGGTCACGCCCAGGGACCTAAGGTTAGAAATGGCGTCATGACACTTTCCACTGACAAAAAAAAAAAAAAAAGAAATTACATCGATAAAGCCCTTCGTAAAGTGTGGGCTGTACTTGTCAGAACCATACTTCTCCATATTTGGTATGTTTGATTGGTGGTGTTCTTTAGGGGGTTTTCGAGTGCAGTGAAGAAGGATGTCATGACTTGTCGATACTCTTCGCGGCTCCATTTCGTTCGTTTACTTTTTATTAGTCGATTTGGTATTGAGTCACTTGGTCCAAGGTTGGCAATAATCCGGGTTTGCTGACCTAGTGTCTCTTTGTGTGTGGAAGAGTTTGTTCCAGTGACAGACTTTTCGTCCTCAGACTGGTTCCTCTCTGAGGGACATGGCCCTTGTTGTCCCGGTTGACGGCCGATCCGGTATGAAATATTATTCGTATTCCTTGAAATTGGTAGAGATGCGTTTTAACCTTGACCCCCAAGGGGTAATTATGTCCAGGTTACCAGTTTTAGGACGAGTCTCGAAGAAGATCCAAGAGCACGCCCAAACAATGAGATTGTGGATTTATTATCATTATTATTATTATTATTATTATTATTATTATTATTATTAATAATAATAATATTTTAAATAATAATAGAAATTATAAAATATATATAATATTCGTTTCCTAAAATATTGAAATTAGAGATTTTTTTTAGATATGTTCTTATAAGAAGCAAGATGGAATTTACAAAATAAATCTTTCCAGAATAAAAAAGGTTATATAATTAAAGAAATTTATATGTCTCTGTCAGAGAGTTTCTAGAAAGAAAGGAAAAAAGAAAAAGAAAAAATTACTAGGTAACTTTCAAGTTATAACTTGAAAGTAAGAGGAGTGAATGAATTAAATGAATAAAAAGAATAATAAATTTATAGAATAACATAAAAATAAAAAAAAAATTGCAATAAAGAATGAATGAAAAAGAAAAGAGAATTCTATAAGATAAAGAAACAAAAGAAATAATTAATTAATGTTAAAGTCCTTAAAAAAGAAAGAAAATAAATGAATGGATGAAAAACAAAAGGAAAGCTATTAAAGAAAGAATAAAGAAAAGGAATAAATAAAGGCAAAATATTAAAGGAAGGAAAATGAATGAATTAATTAATCTGTTCAGAAAGAATAACATAAATGAATGAAAATTAATTAAAATAAAGTTAAACTGCTAAAAAGAAAGAAAAAGAATGAAAATGAATGAAATTAATGAACAAAAAGAAAGTTAAAGAAAAAAAGGAATGACTGAGTGAATGAATAAATGATATGAAAGATAGAGTGCCAGGAAGAAAGAAAAAGAAAGAAAGAATGCGGCAGCATACCTTAAATAAACAAAAGTTAAAAGAGGGCAAAGCACAAAAAAATGGATGATCAATACTGAGAGCTAAATGACAAATAAATTTGAGCAAATAGATCCAGTAGGATCGGGGAGTGAATACCGAAATAAAAGTTAAAGCAAAACATCAATTTAAGGGAAATGCAACTGTGTCTGATCTGTTGACGCAGGCAAAGCAGACTGAAATAATTACAAAGATCACACTGTGACATGTGCATTTTTGTCCAGCCGCGCATGCGTAGAAAATCAGCTATATACCCTCATAAATGTCCGAAATCTGGTCATATATTCAATGTCGGTTGTCGATGTTAGTTCAAATCTTCGCTCTGTATAAACATATATGAAGACGTGCACGCTCGGCTGAGTCGAACATTTCTTGTTGCAACCTGCTGAAACGTGCGATCATTTTCCCGTCCAATGTGCTTGGAAGCCATCAATAAAAAACGAGGATAGTTAATGAAATGAATTTGTGGCGCGGAATCAGTCGGCTAAGATATACACATTTATTTGTAAAATTTATCTCATAAGTAATTGCTGTGTTTCAACTAATAACTGATTGTTGCTTAGACAGTTCTCATAGATCAGCTGTTATAGGTATTTGCCGTGCTTAAATTAGTTGGCAACAAGATAGGGGCACTCAGTGCAAACTGGGCTCACTACTCCAACAACAGAGCTCTAGATTGCATTGTAGTCATTATTTACTGAATTTTATTTTACTCTGGAAAAAAACGACTATATTTGGGTATCCATTAGGAATGACACTTGATAAACTACAGATTTGTTTTGAAACAGAAACATCCTTGCCTTCAAGCAAAAAAAGAACCCATAAGACTTAGATTAGTACAAGAGCGAAGTAGTGAGGAAACCATTCACTATTTTAGCAATAGTCACTACACTCTGTCAGGTTGTATTATGCGTGTTTTCAAAATAACCGATTTTGGCAAGATTTTTGAAATATAATTTATACATACACACACGCACACACAAACAATAATGTATATATATATATATATATATAAAGAGAGAGAGAAAGAGAGAGAGACACGCACACAAAACACACACACGCACACACACACGCACACACACACACACATATATATATATACATATATATTTATATATATATATATATGCGAATTTATGTGTATATATATATATATATATATATATATATGCGAATTTATGTGTATAGATAAATATATGAACTTCAGCTTATCCGTTTTTAATTGATAATTTAACTGTTTGTAAACAAAAGTTGATTCTAGATTTTAAAAATCTTCCAAAAATAAACTAGACTTTTCTGAAACTTTATTTGAGGGATATTAGCTGATTTAAAGTTTAACTAATCGGATTTGAAAAAATATTATTTACTTTAAGTTTAAAAAAACAGAGAAATGGATTTTAAAAACAAACGTTAGCGGTGATTATGCACTTATCACCGTCGCTTGTCACTCTTAGATTACTTGTCAGGCCGTAATAAAATCTTTTGACATCTTTACTGTTGTTCTATGGAAAATTTATCCGTTAAAACATAATTTAAGAAAATGACGGGTGAGCGGCTTTTTATATAATTTTTAAGTACTCAGTAATCTTAAAAATGTTGGAAAATATTCTCCGTAATCTAATTTTAGGAATGTTGAATATAAATTTACTATAGTCATTGCTCTTATTTTCTGATTATGTCGTGTATGGTCGACCATACTTTCAAATAGGGAAAGTTGCGTAATATTTTATACACATAAATTTTTTTTTTTAAAATGTTGGGAATAAACGAATTTTATTGAGCTTTTCAATTTTTGATTCGTAAATAGTTTTCATTTAATAATAAATTTTGAGATTGTAATTTAATTTCGCGAAATTTCATGAAATTAAGTAAGTGGTGGGTACGATATGTAAAATATTTTTTTACCAAGATTTTCTAAAAAAAAAATCAAAAATAATTTCATTCATTTGTGAATAAGTCCTAAACGTTTCAATTAAATCCAACAATTATTTGATTTTTGCAAGAATTTCCAAATCAATTTTTTTCATCTGAAAAAAGGCGCAAATACACTAATCGTAAATATTATGTTGACCGCTTACACAAAAAAAAAGAAAAAAAAAGATTTTTAACCAAAATATCGAAATTCCAAGAAACGATTAAAAAATTTAATCAAATATTTAAAAATATTTTGGTTATTCCTCTTAATAATAACATAAGAATGTTAACGGTGACAGTTTGTTTTTATTATGCCTTTGTCATCATGCTATGATATTTATTCAGCAAGCAAGTGGAGGTACCTAGATAAAGAGGGTATTATTCCAAGGAAATGATTCTTCATATTCCGTAGACTATTTCCCAATTAACGAATGCTTTATTCGTCAGTCATGAAGTATTCTATAACAAAAAACGTGTTTTTCAGAAGAAGCGGATGTATATTTCATCTGTGTTGAAAGGTACATGTTCTTTAAGAAGACTTTCTAGTATAAATAAATATCAAAAAAGGAATGGATATGTTGGGAAAATAGGTACAGGATTTCTTAAAAGTATTTTCATTGATAAATTTAGAGCTACAGTGGATGAACCTGAAGTTCTGGCAAGAGTCTGGATCCTCCATGGAAATATGTAACAATATTTAATATGGCGTACGGACAAAAAGGGTTAAAACGGACGAAAAGGGTTAAAACAAAACAATTTTAAATTTTTGGCAGAAAGAGAATTATTTTCCCAGGATATGGGAACAGATGTATGAATTTTGTTGAAATAGTTAAACAGTGCAGTTCGGCGGACAGGTGCAAGATCAGAGGCAGAGGTTAAGGTCGGCTGTTGAAAGATGTCCAGCTTGACTACGTGCTGAGAAATTTTAGCTGACAAATTTCCCTAAGAAAGAAAAAATTAAGAATTATAATTGCAAACAGAACAAAGGCAGGAGATGACGTCAGAAAAGCTGACATCATATAATGGCTCCTCTCGAAAATTGGAAATGTGAAATAGAAAACGAAAGAAAACGACTGGTTGAATTTTGGGAGAAATGCATAAAACCCACTTATTCGCCTGCACCACACCAGTTGAAAAGGACATCCATAAATACAAGTGCCAAAGTGGGCCAAAGTTAGTTGGGGCCAGCCAGTCGGAGGAGTTGGAGTTAGTTGCCGTTGGAGTTACAGTCGGAGGCGGTCGGAGGAGTTAAGAGATTTCTGATATAACGCTGCTTGCCAACCTGATGAAGATAATAATAATAATTATCTGCTGATGAAGAAAAACTCCGACGAATAACCTTGTGTCGTCCGTGAAAGTACAAACCGCAGTACTTTGAAGTTGAAGAAAAACTCCGACGAATAACCTTGTGCCATCCGTGAAAGTACAAATCACAGTACTTGAAGATTCTTCAAAGAAGCTACCCGCAATTTTCATTCCGTCGCCAGTTATTAGAACGGGTTGGGAAAAGAAGAAAAAGAACAAAGAAAGAACTGTAAATATTTATTTTTTTTATTCTGATATAAACATCATATCGTGACTTATTCGGGCGTCGTCCATTTTATTTTTCAATTTTGTATGCACGTGTTCAACTCCTTGGTTTAGCGTGGTTAGGATACCGCTGTGGAAATTCGGCTTGACCCTCTTGATATCAAAATCACAACGTGGGTAAGAGAGATCACAATTGAAGAGGTCAACTTTGAGACCAGCTGCTCTGTCAAACGCCATCAACGACCGACGAGTGGGCTGACGGTTTGTTCTCTGATACCGGGATCGATCCTGACCAAGCGGGAAAATCGGGATTGACCCTTAGTACCGCCATACGTGGTGACCGAAGAGACCGGACCCGGAACGCTGTCTTATAATTGGTCGCTGCGGGCGGGCTGCAGCTCCAGGAAGACGACATAAATTGGTGCTGTGACCAGGCCGTTGCCCGGGACACCGTCATAAATAGATAACCAATATAATGAGGTGGAGTAATGTTTTAGGATAATATTGTAGGCGTAAAAATTATAGGTTTATTCAAACTTTATGACGATGTCAAGATAAATGTTGAAAATTCTTCAAATTTTTTGCAAAAGACACTTTTGTGTGGTACAGGTCACAACCAAGAAACTTTAAACTAAAGGGTTTATTCATGCAGGAAATCAGTTTATCTATTTCTAATATAAATTATTATGTGCGATAACGGATAAATCAGTGATAAAATACAAGAAATTCCAACAAACAGATCAATCTGTTCATCAGTAGTATTGATTCACATATCTACATTGATTATATCTACAAAGAGCTACGACTAATATTCTACACCTATTTTCCTTAAATATAACATACACACACACACACACACACACACATATATATATATATATATATATATATATATATATATATATATATATATATATATATATATATGATGTCAAATGAGTCGGGTTCCGATCCCGGCTTGAAGCAATCGGACGTTTAGCCACACTGAGGAGCTGTGATACAGCGAAACCGTCTGTCTGGGATGACTATATATATATATATATATATATATATATATATATATATATATATATATATATGAATATTAAGAATTTAAGAAATCATTCTAAGCGACGGACATAATGAACATAAGTATTTTATTCTGTTTTGTAGTGTTTTATATCTTTCCTTTTATGATGACTAAAAAATGTGTATAAACTGTCCATAACGATTTGTGTTCTAATACAACAATCACTACGAATAGTTTGCACATATATATGTGCGTGGGCGTGTGTGTGTGTGTGTGTGTGTGTCAGGGCGCCGAAAAGAACTTCGTCCAATCAAAATGAAATTTTGAAAAACATCTGATTTTTTAAGTGCAATAGATGATAATTTTTCAGCATATATATATATATATATATATATATATATATATATATATATATATATATATATATATATATTTATTCAATAAGCGTTATTTTTAGTAGATACCCATATTTGAGTAGACGCTCCGTTTATTAGACTCTCAGTATATTAATTTACGTTCGTCTACTGGACTGAATCTTCACGAAAAATATATCAACTAAATATAACGTTCAGGTAATAAAACCTGACGGATTAATAAATAAAAATCCACTACTTCCCTAGAAACGTATATATATATATATATATATATATATATATATATATATATATATATATATATATATATATGTGTGTGTGTGTGTGTGTATATATATATATATATATATATATTTATATATATATATATATATATATATATATATATATATATATATATATATATATATATATATATATATATATATATATATATATATATATATATATATATATATATATATATATATATATATATATATATATATATATATATATATATATATATATATATATATATATATATATGCCTGGTTAATGTTCGTTACCTTGTTTCACATTGTTGCCGCTAGACACTAACAAATATCAGCAGCCGTAATCAGTGTCACGTCATTCAATAACCGGATATTAACAGCATTTTTTCTCTTGTTTTCATCACCATAAATGTCTGATTAAGTTCTATTAATTTTCCTGCAAACGTCGCTATTAATAATAATAATAATAATAATAATAATAATAATAATAATAATAATACATTTGGATGACTGGAGATTTGCTTAAAACAAGATATTGTAATAAATAATAAAAACAAAAACGCCTCCCAAGATGTCTGAAGTATTATAGATTAAAACACGAAAGAAAAATATTCTTTCAAAGTAGTTGTAACACTTACGTGTGGATGAAACTTCGTAGCACAGTACATTCAGCATTAATTTCGAAAATTATAATTTGGTTTTTATATAATGCTAATTAGATATTTCCTGAAAAGAATCTGACAGGACAAAAAATCTGCTTTGAAAAATATTTGTACCCTTTCTATAATGTAGAATTAGCCATGTTTAAATCCTGTTTTAAACAGCTTAAGACTTGATAATTAAGTACGTTCTCCAAGTAGAAACATATTCATGTTCACATTCACGAGCAAACAAAGATGTATAAATGTATGATTAGAGTCTGCTAAGCTTGAGTTACTCCAATCCTCAGCTGGGAAAGTAGAATCGGCGAGCTGAGTTCAAATTCTCTGTTAGTCGGTTCCGTTTATTTTCGCGCAAACGCACTTGATAATGGCATGAAGCCATCTCGTCTCCTCCCCCGTCGCCCTCCAACACTAACGCAAACAGCTGTGAGCTAAATAGCTGTGAGACTGGGATTTTGCACCTTGGGTGGCAGCCAATCTTGAAGAATGGCAACTTTGAATTCGAAACTACCCAAAAAGAAACAGGAGATCTCTGTACCATTATCTTTACCAAGAAACCATGGCAATTCACAGATAATATAGAAACGTAATCTGTGGAGATCTATAATTGCCTACATCCTGAAGAAACATGGAATTAAAAAATGGGGTAACAGCTATGGGAGATTGATTTTCCAACTGTTCAATCATGGAAGCTTTTAGGCCATATCATGTTGAAACACCGGTTCTCGTCCAATCTCTGAAGTTAAACAATGTCGAGTCTGGTCATATGGGTGACCACTTGGGAATACCAGATATTTTAAGCTTGGTTGTGCGGGTTGTGTAATGGATAACGACTCGGAATGAGGAATTGGAGAGCAGATTTCGAATTCTAGTCCGAGTTCGTTATATTCACTTACGCGCAAGTACCCTTAGGAAAAGATATGCAACCAATCATTCTCCTCAAGCTATGGATAAAAGAGTAGGACTTTGTTTCTGAAAATTATTATCTTCCAAAAATTTTTAATGCAATAGTCATTCGCAAAAAGAAATAATTATTCTTGCAATCCTAAAATATGTTTCGGCTTTTTAATAACCTACAAAATGGTGATAGACCGTTTGAAGCAAATCAAGCAATCATGGAAAGACTTGAGACTGTCAAAAAAATTTGTTCTCAAAATTTTTCATATATATGTGTGTGTTGTTCAAGCTAGTACATTATACTTGAATGAAATTTTAAACTATTTTTTTTGCTAAAAGATATTGCTAGAAGCAGCTGTAATTAAATTTAGATAATGATTTCTTTACATCTTAATACTTAGATTGTTATTTTTAATATTGTTATAAATTTAGTGAAATAATGTATTTTCATTGTTTATGTTTCTTCTCTAATGCTTATATTTTTATTAAGTGATCTATATTATTGTCTACATTGCTGGTTTTTGGTACATTTTTACTTTTAAAACTTGAATTCTACTTTTCCAGTGCCGTGTGTTTGCTGTATTAAGCTTAAGGTTGGTTCAATACTTGTCTCATCTAACCTAAAAAGGACATTTTATTCCCTGTTTGCTTTTAAACTAAATGCTTTGGTTGCTTATTCAATTCTTGTTTTGTATCTTGTCTTATTCAATGATGTTTTGTATATACTTAATAAATTTATGAATGTATTATTTAGCCAGTCTGTTTTTTTATTTATTTATTTTTTTGTTTTGTTTTGCTTTTTTTAAAAAGTAACAGAAACAACAATGAAGATCAGGAAATTAGCATGAAGAGATGATAGTGTATCAATGTAATAAAACTTATTATAAACTACTTATTCTTTGTATTTCAAATGTAATTATAGTGTGATCATAATCTGTTTGATAAAAAAAAGGTTTACTTTAAACAAAGTCTAAAATCATTTTTCTCCCTAATCGTAAAATTAGAGCAGCAGAATAGGGTTTATAAGCTACAAATTTGTTTTGATAAGCTTTGATAATTGTCTCAACATTTAACATGTCAAATCCGTTTTTCACTAATAATTTATACCCAAGTTACCCGAAAGTAAGTCTTAATAATTCAGAAACACATCAGAAAAAAAGCTATTATTTAACGAGTTAATTTTGGTTCAATCCACACAGATAGAATTTTATATTATTGCCGGAGCCTGATCAGGTAGTTTAATACTTATATCGACTTGAACAACCACTTAGATAAATGTCAGTATCTTACAAAATTTAGTTTAGTAAATTAAATAACCAGCTAGTGGGAAAGAGATGAGAATGACTGTGATGTACCAAATAGGAAAGGCATGTCTATAAAATTACCTCCGAAATCATGGCTTTTACATGGACTCCAACACCGACCTTTGGCGTAAAGTGAGCAATTTATGCGAATAAGTCAGAAATAAACTGTAAATGTTATTATTTTAAAAGGATTGTTTTAGCGTCAAAACGATCTCTGTTTTCGCTGGCAGCAATTAGCGCAAGGCGAAAGAATCGCTTAAGAGACATGCGAGATAAAACAAAAAAAAAAGAAGCAAATTTCAATGTAATTTCCACAAAAATTGGTGACACGTTAAGGAGAGTAGAAGAGACGCTGTATCTTGGCACAAAATGTTCTTCTACGAAAGTTTATCCTACCTTTTACCTTTCTATCTTATCCTCTCCCTGCATAAATACATGTGTATGCACGCACACAAACATTCAGTCAGAGGCAGTGTAGAGTAATTAAAGGCTGACAGATTGCAAGTGAAAATCATGTCAGAGATTCGAAGCCATACATACAAGAAGAATATTTTCATTAACATCATGAGAAAGAGAGACACGTGGGTTTGGGCGAGAGAGTTGATTCTTCCGCCTTCTGTGACACCATTCAGTACACCTTAGGGCTTCCTGGCTCACACGTCTCAAATACAAGCAATTTCTGAAGCCCACGATAAGCAAAGCATCAGAAAGCACACGATAAAACAGACAATAAAATATCACATTTCTCTTATTTCTCCTTTTCTATAAGAGAATCAAATAGAAAAAAAAAGTAAAGCAAGAATCTGAGAAAACGGATGTGACAAAACAAAATAAGAGGCAAATCTGTTACTTTTGCATATCCTGTCTTTAAATAAATTGAACGTCTAATCTGCTAACGATTTAAGGAAGAAGGTTCTATTTGGGAATATTGGATCATTATTTTATGAAGTTTTTTTTTTCTAACAATAAACTTTCGAATGACATGATCACGTGCACAACTAAAACCAAACAAGCTATATTATGTGTTCTTTCATGATGAAGGCCTTAAAATAAAGAGTTGATAAGCAAGCGAATTCAAGAAACAATACTTTCACTAAAAACAGTGATTTCAGTCACTGATAGCCTGCTCAATTAATCAGTTGCCAAAGTGGTATTTTATAAAGAAACCAATGTTACTATTTTTCACCCTACAGCCTCTTTTCCACAGACACATCACCGCATGATTATCAAAACTTTCGTAGCAGATGTTCAGACGAGCTCCATTCTTTAGTGCTACCAGCTCGGATCTTTATAGCCAAGCTTCACTTTGCTATGCCTACAGAGTTGAACCACTCCCATTCCCTATATATTACACTGATAAAAAAGAATGTTACACTCAGAAAGAACTGCCACGATCGCGCAAATGCTCCCCCGAATACTAGAATCGTAACCTCTTCATTTCTAAGGTCAAACGTTATCTATCCTCTATATCCTCATAATCTTTACTTCCTACTGTCTACTCATCTATTCATATCACATTAGTATCCCTCTAGCTTGAGTGGGTCTAGGGCCTTGTATTGGGCGAACATAATTAAAAATTTATTATGTTTATTATTATTATTTGAGAAAGCAACACTCCAAGATACAAATATACAAAGGCCAATATACCCTATATGACAATCAGTATGATAAGTTTATACCAGGTACATGCATCACAGCCAAATGAGCATTATTTGGCGAAATGTTTTGATAAAAACAACGCCTAGCTTAGCAGATGAGGTTCAGTTATAAATGTTTTCAAATCCGCTCAGGCAGTCTCCGATTGAGGGTGTTCCCAAGTATCTAGATGTAACACAAATCGCCTTGAGTGCCTCACTCTTCAAACCTCTCGGCACCCGGCTATGATGTTCCTGCATTACTCCCGCTTATGAACAGAGATGCACATTGCATCACCCGTGAGGTGACATGAAAAACTTATGTAATATTCTCTTACGTGTATCGGCCGGGTGATGATGGTCACATCTCAGCTCCTACCTGCAGCTTAGAAACACAACACGGTCCTCAGCTGTTCGAGGTACTGCTGCTAGTTGAGCACTCCCCGTGAAGTCAGGTATACTCAAGGTGTCCTGGGAAACAGAAAGAATCCTGGAAATAGTTCCGAGTGCACCAACCACAAAAGCAACAATTGACCTGCTTCTTTGTATAACTCTCTGATTTGCCCTGCTACATCTTTTTACCTTTGCATTTTCACCTGCGTAGCTCTCATTGCTGACGGTAATTCGTACCATTACTCTGCGCAATCGAGGCCATACCTTCTGCATAGTTCCCAATGTATTCTAAGAGTAACTTTGTCATGGCATTGTCTGTACTCTTTTATTATTATTATTATTATTATTATTATTATTATTACAACCATTTACTTTGATTTCTGGTGTGTACTCATTTCTTTCCGGGTAGCGACCAGAGACCTAAGGTCAGAAATGGCGTCAAGACATTTTCCACTAAGCAATTGAAAAAACAAACAAACAACAGACATATTTTACATAAATAATACCCTTCGTAAAGTGTGGACTGTATTCATGAGAACATTTTTTTGCATTTCTTTAAGGCACAAATCCCTTTAATGAATCTATTGGAATCTTTTCCAATCAATCCGAAGGCTCCAACTACAACAGGGATTGTTGATTGTCTCATGTGCCTCATTATTGAGATTTCGATTTCAATGTCCTTTTATTTTGATAGCTTTTTGAAGATTTTCAAAGATAGATTACAGTCTGCAGGGACTGGCATATCAATAAGGAGGCAATTCTTTTGCTTGCGGTCTCTAATAACGATGTCTGGACGATTAGCTTTGATTGTTCTGTATGTGTGTATTGTGTACTCTCATAGAATTGTAACAGGTCCTATCTCAGTAACCGGGCTTGGGTGGTGTTCATACCAATTCCTTTCAGTTTCTTTTCCGAGAAGTCGCAGATTTTTCAATGTAGATATCATCCCACTCTGCCATGCCATGTTTTCTATTCAGTGGGTGCCAATACCGTGCAACCTGATACAAGATGGTTAATTGTTTCTGGATATTTATCACAGAATCTGTATTTTGGGCTAACACAATTTTTCAGTATGTCTGCTTGATAATTTCTAGCTAGTAAGCGTTGGTCCTGTGCAGCAGGAATAAAACCTTTGGTTTCAGCTTTTAACCCTGAACTACAAAGCCACTGATGGGTACGAGGTTCGCTTATATCAGTTGTCTGCTACGGGTAGAGTATTGACCGTGAAGAGGTTTATCTTGCCATCGTTTCTGTATCTGTCGGTTGCGTTTGTTTTGCTTTCTTTTTTTTAAGTATTATTATTATTATTTTCTTTTCTTTGATTTCTGGCGTTTACACATTTTTTTCCAGGTCCCGCCCAGGGACCTAAGGTTAGAAATGGCATCATGACACTTTCCACTGCCCCCCCCAAAAAAATATTTACATAGATAAAGCCCTTCGTAAAGTGTGGGCTGTACTATTCAGAACATTTTTTGTAACTCCTTGAGGCATGGACTTCCAGGAATCCCTTCAGTTAGTCTACTGCAATCTTTTCCAACCAGTCCTAGGGCTCCAACTACAACAGGGATTGTTGATGTTCCCATATACCACATTTTTAAGATTTCTATTTCAAGGTCCTTGTATTTTGACAGCTTTTTGAATATCTTCAAAGATACATTGCAGTCAGCAGGGACTATCATATCAATAAGGAGGCACTTTTTTTGGTTTGTTTGTGGTCTTTAATAACAATATCTGGGCGGTTGGCTTTGATTGTTCTGTCAGTGTGTATTGTGTAGTTCCATAGAATTGTAACAAGTCCTATCTCCGTAACCGGGTCTGGGTGGTGTTCATACCAGTTTCTTTCAGTTTCCTTCCCGTCGAAGTTGCAGATCACGTATTTGAATATTGAACGAAATCACTTCTCAAATCATCATATTTTTCTGTATACTCCAACAACGTCGTGGTTTGGATTGTCCCAATTCTTCGACGGATTTCTCTTTCATCCGGTCTCGATTCTTTTCTACGATTCTGTATATGCCAACTGTTATCTTCAGACTCTACAGTTTCCTTTGTGCCAGAACGAAGTCCTACTGTATTTTTAATTTTTCGTTGTTTTTTTTTTTTTTTTTTTTTTTTTTGGTGGGGGGCTTATGTTTAGCTTCACCCTTGTCTTTTTATCTTGTTATCTCTCTCTCTCTCTCTCTCACACACACACACACACACACACACACACCACCTCACACTCACACTCACACACACACATTATCTCACTCGTACCCTCTTTCTAGCGTTTTAGCTCGGTTCTATCCGGGGCAGCTACAACGCTAAAACTTTGTTCTGATTTTTCGGGCTCTCGCGTATTTTTCCTAGTTCTTCGCTAACGAAAACAGTAAAAAGCAGATTATAATGAGTGATGTCATTAGTGTTGTCGCCCTACTCTATTCAGTGTTATTTCTATCAGGCTCATCATTACTTTTGTTTCTCAAGTGAAGAGAACGAGTCTAATAAAAAGTCGTAAAACTGTCATCTCATCATATCCTCACCACTATCATCAATATCAGCTCTAGTCAGAGAGAGCTAGAATACACCAACTGCATCCCCATGGAAAGGGGTAAAAGTATCCTACCCGCCAAGAAAATGCTCACAGACTCTACCCTGGATATTTACTATTGCCGAATCAAGCAAATGCATATTAATACAAATATTAACCAGTATTTATCTATACACCAATCAAGTAAATACTTATCGACATAGATATAAAAGGCCAATATTTACCTATTCCCGAACCATCTACATGTTCATAGATTCAAATATAAATACCCAATACTTATCTATTCCTGAATCAATAAATATTTTTGGATTCAAATAGAATTTTTAAAAAAGATTGATTTCGACATCAAGCAATCCAACGAGCATAGATATTTCGTAAAATCATAAACCTAACAAACTTATTGTCATGATCTTTTCCATCACAATCGTTACTAATATAATCAATTTTTCTGTCTTTATTATTTTTTAATCAGCTCACCCTATTATTATTATTATTATTATTATTATTGTTGTTGTTTTGTGGTGATGTTTTTTGTTTCTTCTTGTTTTTTGTTTTCAGTTGGAGATCTTGCATTATCGATGTTCTCCATCAATTCTTACGACTTCAAGCAGATAGCGCCTTTCGCGGAATATTTGCAGTGCCAATCAACCCAGACTTCTGAAGCTATGGGAAACTAGGCTTTATTCAGATTTTCTTAATGTAGAAGTTTAAGTTCGATGGTACTGACCCAACACCTCAATGTTAACTGAAACAATCATGGCCTGAATGTCCAACATTCTGACAACCCCAATCCGAAGGACAATGTATTTTTAAGCTTTCCATATATTTTGACTTTAACATTATGTTTACCAAAAACAGCCACATCGATGAGGATGTATTTACTTTTTTGGTGGGGGGTGTTTTTTTTTATTATTTTTTTAGCATCTGTGATCTTTGGTTTTTTGGCATTCGGTCTATTTGGATGTTGAAATCCCATAAATTCTTCACTTGGTCGTTTCGATACCCTTCTCTGGTTTGTCGCGATACTATTTTTTCTTCGACTTGAAGTTCCTACTTCTTACATAGACAATTATTATTATTATTATTATTATTATTGTCATCATCATCATCATTCGATATCTCAATGGACACACTTACCAAGTCTGCGGAAAGACCTAAGGCAGGTCGGGTGTGTTGTTATAATACATTTCATGTTAATTTTTTTTTTTTTTTTTTTTTTTCTCCGATGAAGTTGCTAGCGTTACATAGACAAAGTTCTCCTTAGTGTGTGTGCTGTACTTAATAAGACAATTTTCCGTCTCTTAAGCTGGGGTTTCAGGACAATGTGTTGTTTTGTTCCATTTTTTATAATTCCAAGTGCACCTATTACCACTGGTATTATTCTTGTTTTCAATTTCCACATTTTTTCTATTTCAATTTCCAGGTCTTTGTATTTTGATAGTTTTTCAAATTCCTTGGTTGCTATGTTACAATCCGCTGGACAAGCCATATCAATTAGTAGGCAAGTTTTTCTTTCTGGTTTTTGACAATGATGTCCGGCCTATTTGCTTTAATTTTTCTGTCTGTGTGGATGGTATAATCCCATAGAATGGTGACATCTTCTATTTCTGTAACCGGCGCTGGCCGATGTTCATACCAGTGTTTGCTTACATTTTCCAAAGTGTTTGCACATTGTCCAGTGTAAGTTTGCCCCACTCTATCGTGACGATTTTTATTTCATTTGGGGCAAGTATAGAACATCCTGAGATTAGATGGTCTATTGTTTCTTGGTATTTGTCACAGAACCTGCATTTTGGATCCACATTATTATGTATGATATTTGCCTGAAAATTCCTAGTGAAAAGACTCTGGTCTTGCGCTGCAAGAATAAAGCCTTCAGTTTCAGACTTTAATCCAGATGCTCGTAACCATCGATGAGTTTTATCAACATTGGGTTTATTTGCACGTTCTGGATATTGGCCATGCAGAGGTTTGTCTTGCCAGCGTTGTTTCATCTGTTCAAGGGCTTTATCCTTGGCTTTCTTTTTCATATCTTTTGCTGCAATAGTTGGTTCTTGGCTTCTGTTTTGATTTACTACAGAATCTACTAAATGTAAATGTTGTTTGTATTTACTGCCTTCTTTTATTATTGAATATTTTTTTCTTTCTGTTTTCATGTTGTTTCACTAATTTTATCATCCAGTCATTTGTTGTTTCCATGTGTAAGTTAGTAAGCCAATAGTTGTTGTCTTGTATGACAATTCTAGCTGAATAAGACCTCTTCCACCTTCTTTACGGGGTGTATAGACGGTCTATATCAGCCTTTGGATGATGCATCTTATACTTAGAAAGAAGCTTTCTTGTTTTAGAATCCATTTGTCTGATGTCATTTAGAGTCCAGTTCAAGATGTTGAAACTATATTGGACCACTGGGATGGCTAGGTTATTAATGGCCATAATTCTGTTCTGAGAATTCAATTCAGTTTTTAATACCAGTCGTACCCTTCTATAGTACTTTTACGCACTATTTCTTTCATTTTCTTATGGTGAATTCCTTCACTCTCATTTACACCTTCTTCTCCTTGTTCTAAATCTTTTATTGTTACAGCAGGGTCTAAACTAATAGAGGAAGTTTGTTGTAGCGATCCTCGTAAACTGTAGCTTTAGCACATTTATCCAAATTGAATTTCATTCCGATGTCTTCATGAAGCATTTTACAGTTTGCAGAAGACCTTCCAGCTCATTGTCATTCCTAGCATACAATTTTAAGTCATCCATGTAAAATAGATGGTTTATTTTCTTTTGAGCTATTTTGTAAACCATTCTTCTGTCTTGTTAAGTTGGCTGGTTAATGCTATAAGTGATATGCAAAAATAATAAAGGAGACAAAGAGTCACCTTGAAATATTCCTCTATTGATGTTTATTTCGCCAGACTTATAGGTTCCATTTTTATGATTGAGGTAAAGTGTAGTTTCCATATCGACATACATTGTTTGATGAAATTGATGATAACGGGTGATACCTTGTACATACTTAAAGACTTTAAGATCCAGGAATGTGGTACACTATCGAATGCTTTACGATAATCTATCCAGGCAATACTAAGATTTTTTTTTTTTTCACGGAAGCAGTTTTCCAGGATCATCCTATTAATAAGTAATTGGTCTTTTACATCCAGCAGCCTCGTTTGCACCCTTTTTGTTCAAGTGGTAGTATGTCATTTCTTTCCAAGAAGAAATATGTCTGTTTTGTTAAAATAGATGTTAACAGTTTGTATGTTGTTGGAAGACATGTAATTGGTCTATAGTTTTTCGGAATATTTGTGTCACTATTTTTGGGAAGAAGAAGGTAACTCCTTTGGTCATCCATGCAGGAATTTTAGTTGGATCAGTAACCATTTCTTGAAGTTCTTTGGCGAGTTTTTGTGTGCTGTATTTAAATAATATAGCCAGAAGTTAGAATTTTATCTATTCCTGGAGATTTCAGTTGTGTGCTTTTTTTCAGTGCACATTAACATCTTCTTCTGTGATTCCGCCCATGTCTGTTCTGGTTTATTTTTCATTCGTTCTAACTCTTGCGCAATCCAATCTGCCTCTTCGTTGTGTTCTTTAGGCAAGCCCATATTTTTCCCCAGAACTGTATAACTTCTTCCATTTTAGGGGGACTGTCACTTCAATTCTTTTGTTTACCTATTTCCCTTAAAATTTTTTGCATCGGTTTGAAAGATCTTGTTCTGTCTATAGAATCTTGATCTTTTCTCGTAGCGTCTTATTCTTTGAGCCTTCAGTTGTATTGTTTGCTTTATTTTTTCTTTATTTGATAGGACTTCATTTTCATTCCTGATATTGTATTTTCTTTCGACTCTTCTGCCTTTTCTAGTTCTTACATTTATCTTGCTAGTTCATCGAGTACTGATAATTCACTTCTAAGGTGTTCAATTTCTTTTTCTATTTTTCTTTTCCAAGGTGGATCTTCATGTCTGTGAGACTGCCTTTTTTTTTACTTTGATGTTCAGTTTATTTGTTGCTGCTATTGCTGATGCATATATTGCTTCATTGAGATTTATATGAGTGTCTTCTTCATCCAGAATCAATTTGAGTGCTGCATTATAGAGCTTAATAGTTTTGAGGTTATGCTTTTGTTGGTTGTAATTTTGGGAGTTGTTCTCGTTCCTCCATTGCAATATTCTGTATCTGACTTATATGGCTCATGATTTCATCCTTGGCTTTTGTATATTAATCTTGTTTTCTGAAAATAATTCTGTTCGATGAATTTTGAACTCGTTTTATTACCGTCTTGTGACTGACTAAGATCATACCTTTCCAACATTTCTAAATTTTCAGCATTATCTTCACAGTGATTTGTGTGTATTTCGGTTTTTTCATTATGACCTGAGGCTTGTGTGATGTTACTACTTTTTTTTCCGATTCCGGTTCCTTTTCATGTTTTGTTGGTTCATCTATTCTTGTTGCAATTCTTTTTTATTTCATTAATTTCAGCCTCTGTCAATCATTATTTCGCATGATGTCCCTTCTTACATTGGCTAGTTTATTTTGTCTATGTATTTCTAATTGTTTGCTAAACCTTCTCTCGCCAAATGTCATATGTTTGGCGAGTGATGTTTTCTGAGGTTTGAGTAACTTCATGGAATGCAGTCATAACAACTTTGTACTCCTCACGAGACCATTTTATTTTTTTTCTTTCCTTAAATTTACGATTATGGATCTAGCTGGAGAATTTACAGGACCATCATTAGGATTATCCTGGTTGTGGGGACCTGAAGATTGTGTAGGAGTTTGTTCCATGGCAGATTTTTCGACCTCAGGTAGGTTCCTCCTGAAGGACGGGCTCCCTGTTTATCCACTGGAAGAGCCATACTGACATTTTGTTTCTATTTTTAATTTTCATATTAATCCCACGAGTGACGCACGGGTCCAAAAGTCCACCCAAAGTTGCCCGGCACGTTGAGTAACGGTCTTTTACAGACAGGGTTCCGAAGCCTGTGAATCGTTCGCGACCTCATAACGCAGTAGCCATTCACTCCTCGGCACGATTAACACCTTGAGTTGCGGGTTGTTGTTCGAGTTTTCCTTCTCCTAAATGGATTGCCAAGCAACAATAGACAGAGACACGATTGGAAATCAAAGAGAATGACGCTGGTTAAAAAAAAAAAAAAAAAGAAAAATTTTACATTCGTTTGTCTTTGCTGTGAAATTTAAAATAATTTATTGGCCCATCTGTAAATTCACGATATTCCTTCTTAGAAAGATTGCATTTTCTTTTCATAAATTCATAAAATGTAATATGTAAATGTAAATTCCGTTATTTTTTAAAGTCGTTGAAAATAGCGTTGTTTAAAAAAAAAAAAAAAAAAAAAAAAAATTTACATTCGTTTGTCTTTGCTGTGAAATTTAAAATTTTGTCTTTGCTGTGAAATTTAAAATTTATTATTATTATTATTATTATTATTTCTGCTATGGACACACTACCTACCAAGTCTGCGGAAAGACCTAAGGCAGGTCGTGGTGTGTTGTTATGGCCACATTTCATGTTAATTTTTTTTTTTTTTTTTTTTTTTTTTATCTCCGATGAAGTTGCTAGCGTTACATAGACAAAGTTCTCCTTAGTGTGTGTGCTGTACTTTAAGACAATTTTCTGTATGTCTCTTAAGCTGGGGTTTCAGGATTCTTTCAATGTGTTTGTTTTGTTCCATTTTTTTATAATTCCAAGTGCACCCTATTACCACTGGTATTATTCTTGTTTTCAATTTCCACATTTTTCTATTTCAATTTCCAGGTCTTTTTGTATTTTGATAGTTTTTCAAATTCCTTGGTTGCATGTTACAATCCGCTGGACAAGCCATATCAATTAGTAGGCAAGTTTTTTCTTTCTGGTTTTGACAATAATGTCCGGCCTATTTGCTTCAATTTTTCTGTCTGTGTGGATGGTATAATCCCATAGAATGGTGACATCTTCTATTTCTGTAACCGGCGCTGGCCGATGTTCATACTAGTGTTTGACACACACACTGGTATGAACATCGTTTGTATTATTATTATTATTATTATTATTATTATTATTATTATTATTATTATTTCCTTTGATTTCTGTTGTATACACATTTTCTTCTATGTCCCAACAAGAAACCTAAGGTCAGAAATGGCTTCTTGACATTTTTCATTGAGCATTTTGGTGATAAAAACAAACAAACTATAAGATCACACATACTTTATATGGATAAAGCTCTTCGTAATGTGTGAGTACATTTTTTTTGTATTTCTTTAATGCATGGGCTACCAGGCTTCTTTATAATGAGTCTATCGGACTCTTTTCCAATCCATCTGAGAGCTCCAACTACAACTGGATTTATTGGTGTCTTCATGTGCCAAATTCTTTTAGATTTCCACTTCAAGATATTTGCATTTTTTGTAGTTTCTTGAAGATCTCCAAAGATTTGTTACAATCTGCAGGGGTCTGTCATGTCAATAAGAAAGCACATTCTGTTTTGTGGATCTTTGATCCTGATGTCTGAGCGATTAACTTTTATTGTTTTGTCTCTGTATATTGTGAAGCCCTATAAAATTATTACAGGTTCTATCTCTGCAATCGGGTCTAGGTAATTTCTGAGTATGTGTGCTTGATAATTTATAGTTAGCAAGCATTGGTCATGTGCAGCAAGAATAAAGCGATCGATTTCAGCTTTTAACCCTGTACTACGTAACCTTTGATTAGTACAGGGTTTGTCTACCTCAGATTGTATTAGGCAGAGTATTGTCTATGAAGAGGATTACCTTTCCATCGTTTCTACCTTTAATACGTTGTTGTTTAGTTCATAGGAAAGAAGGATTATGGAGAGACAGAACAGAAAGTACCACAGAGAGCCTCCTTGAAATAGTCCTCGTTGTATATTCCAACAAATGGAATTGACATTAGCTTTGGTGTGATTTAAGTATAATAAAGAGAAGTACCGAAAAGACTTTGTACGTTTTTAAGGCCTTAAGGATCCAAGAGTGTGACATACTATCAAAGGCTTTAAGATAATCTATCCAAGCTGTGCTGAGACTTCTATCTTTTTCCTGCAATTTTCCAGGATCATTTTTTTTCATTAGTAGTTGCTTTTTGCAACCATATTAACATTCGACATCTCTTCTGCTTCAGGGGAAGAATGTTGTTTTCATCGAGAAAAAAGGATGTTGTTTTCATTCATATAGTTTGCGCAAGGGTTCTATGGGTTGATGATAGATGATAGTGCCAAAAGTTGGGTACCTTGTCATTTACCGGGGATTACCATTGTTGGAATTTCGTTATAGCTTGCCTAAAATTATTCTTGGTTATATTTTTTCATTCTTGCACAGGTTTATCCTTCATTCATTTTTGTTCTGGTTTGATCCACTCTGCACTGGAATTATATTCCTTTGAGTTGCTCCAAATATTCTCCCAAAATTGTTGCACTTCTTCAATACATGGCGGCTTTTTTTTACTTCTATTACTGCCTTTCCAATTCCCCTGTAATATTTCTTGAGACCCGTTTAGGAAATCTCCATTCGTCGATATAACCCAAAGCGCTTTTCATATCATCTTTCTTTTAAATGAAATTTCTGTTTAAGAATTTCCTTCATTGATGGAATTTCATTTAATGATTTAATTTTATATTACTGTTTGATCTTCTTGCTTTCCAGAGTTTCTTGAAATCTCATCTAGTGTCGATAACACACGTCTGATTTCCTCAATTTCTCGTTTTGCCTTATAAGTGTACTTTTTTTCTCTTGCTTAGTCTTTTATTTGTCTTGGCGGTAAGTTTTTCAGTAACTGGTAAAGGTGTTGCATATATGACTTTATTTATTTCTGTGATGTTTTCTAGTGGTTAACAATGTTTGAAATACAGAGTTATGTTTACACAATATTTTTATTGGACTTTGACTTTTATTGGACTTTGACTTATGAATTTATTTTAATGTCAGTATCTTTCTGAAATTTCTGTGCTTATAACACTAGATTATTACGTTTCATTTCATGAGAGATCATTATTTTGTATCTCATTTGTTTTAGTTTGTATCTCATTCTCTGTCATATTATCTATTTCTACTCTTGCAACATTTTTATTTGGGGTATGTTTTGATTGTACCATGTCATATATTTACTTTTATCTTTTCTATTTCTGTATTTGAAAGCCTTTTATTTCGCATACATTGGCAAGCATATTTGGATCGAGATAGGATTTTATTTTTGCTTCTACCATATTTTCATATTTGGTATGTCTGATCTGTGATACTCTTTCCTGGATTTTCGGGTGCTATGAAAAAATGCTATTTTCTCTTCGACTTGAAGTTCATACTTCTTACATATACAATTAATTATTATTGATATTAACGATTACCTTAAGATAAAAAAAAAGTTACAACTGTATAATTACCGGATTCTGCTAGACATGTTATTCAATATTATCAGAATGCTTATTCCTATTAGTAGTATTAGTAATACAATTGTTGCAGAATAGTAGTAATATTGGTGGACTCTCCCATTGTATTCGAGGTATGGGGTTCAAACAGCTCAGTTCCTAGGAACCGACAGCCCAGAAACCAGCACATATGATTTGATTATAGCGGTGAATGCTTTGTGCAGGACCAACCACATTCAGGGCCGAATACTGACACCTGGTGCACTACATGCCACAAGGTCCCTAAACGACCCTCTGCAGGTTTTGAATTCAGAGCTGTACTTCTCCTAGACCAGTTGCCATCCAAGGCTCTATAACCCAGTCTGCCCTGCTATTTACCGATAGCTGAGAGAACAAGAGGATCAATAACTTTCCCAAGGGTATTAGCACGTAAGTGAATGTAACGGATTCGACTGAGTCTCTGATTCCTCACTCTAAGCCGTTATCCACTACCCCTCCTCTAGTAGTAATATTATATTGATTCATTTCTGCACGTTGCTGTTTACATAACGTCGCAGATTGACGTATGGGTTGCGATGACAACTAAAATTAAATAAATGAAATATTCTTCCATAAAATAATAATGCCTGACAATGTCACATCCAATAAAATTAAAACCAAGATAATTTATCGTGCCAGCACATCAAAAAATTAATCAGCGGCGAATCACTCAGATCTAATAGCTCAATCGGTAAAAAGCTGTCGTATAAAGCAGGTATTTTAAGTTCAGAAGCATGTGAGTTCGAACATCACCTGGAACTTTATTTCCGATCTATGTAATTTCTGCACTGCATTCGATTGAAGCTTTAAGTCAAATAAATAAATAAAACTAATTTGCCATACGTGATACGCGCTTTGAAGATCATGTCTCTTTCGATTCATGATTGACTAAGCAAAAGACCTTTCTTTCTGCGGTAGACTGGTTGCCAACAAAGGTGACAAGGCCTAGTTTGTACTGTGATTCAACCCATAGCTAGAGGAAGAAGAGATAGATTCATACCTTTCCTAAGTGAATTTGCGCGGAAGTGAATTCAATATCTATCTTAAATATTTAGAAGTCCAGCATTCGTCCTTGCTTTGAATGATGCTACCACATATGGTCTGGTGCTCCTGCTATATATTTAGAGATTTTTGATAAAATCCAAAGAAGAATTCACAATGCTATTGGTCCTGACCTGGGATCACGGCTTCAGTCAATCTCCCACCGCTGTAACATAGATTTCCTGTGCTTTTCTGTTCATATTTTCATGGTAAATGGATGAAATTTCCTCTATGGTACCTACACTTTATGAATTTAAACGCAGTACTAGATTGGCGGCAAGGTCTCATCATTTTACAGTTGAAATAGCTAGATGAAAGTATGCTAATAGTTTTTTCTATCTCACTTCTAGCTTCTGAAATTCTCTTCTGGTTTCTTGCTTCCCAGTCGTCTTTGATCTTCAAAAATTTAAATAATCATTATCTTCTGCCTTCTTAATTGATGTTCCTTTATTGTTCTCTCTACTAAATAGTGTTTTTTTTTCTTCTCATGTTCTCTGACACTTAGCAACTCTTTGAATCTTAGTGGCTTTATTGCCTTGCTTGGGGTGAAATGAATAAAAAAAGAACACGACATAAATTCGAAGAGGGCCCTCAGATTATCTCATTCCGAGCCGTTATCTATTACACCTCGCAAATTGCCAAAACAAAACAAACAAAAAATTAAGATGAAAGAAATATCCGTTCGAAGAAAAATATTAATGACTGACAATACTTCATGTAAAAAAGAAATATATAATATATAATATTACAAATAAAATTTATCTGATTGAGATTTTTAGAAATAGTCTCCGAGTGCCTGGTTGGTATCTTAGCCGACGCGTTTCGTCCTGTGATGAACGTCATCAAGACAAATGTAAGGATTTTATTTTGCAAAATCTTTGCGGATATAAATATAAGCAGTGCGGAAAGGGATTCCAAAACCGAATGTAGGAAGTCTGTTTGGTGCTTGAAAGTAATGATTTCAAACATGCAAACAGACTGTTAGCATTCAGTATTGAACTCTGTATCCACGATGCTTAAACCTATGTACGCTCTATCCAGAATATCGAGTACTTTTACCCTATAAATATAGCATATCTGAAAAATATAATTTATCATATATATATATATATATATATATATATATATATATATATATATATAATGAGGTCGTAGTGGTTCCAACGAGAGAAAAGTATGTATATTAAAAAGAAGAGAAGAGAGGTGCCGCAAACGTTTTTGGTTGTAATGTGTTTTTTTAGAAAAAATATTATGTTTTATTTTCCATAATTTTACTACACGTGTTTCTGGTCTCGTGACTGTCTTCAGATAAAAGCGAAGATTTCCACATATTATTAAAAATAATTAATGTTTTCCTTATGTTTTTCAATGTTAAATATTCTCGATATGAGACATTCTCTGTTTTTGTGTTAGTAATCCGAATGTCTTTCTTGAATATATATATATATCTTCAGATATTATAATGAACCGTTATTATTTAAAATAGACACCGTATTTGAGAATTGTCCACTATAATAACGTCTGAAGTAATAAAACTGTCGAATTAAAAATAAATACATTAATTATATATATATATATATATATATATATATATATATATATATATATATATATTATGAAATGAGAACCAATCGAATGAAATACCGGCGTTCATAACATTCAATTTAAAAGAGAGCTCAATACTACAGTTGAGCAATATTCATTGTTATAAGATATTACATCAAAAACATATAAAAACGCTGCACACATCCAATCATGTTTCCATGTGCATTAATAGATCTCGTCAGGCGTTAGTAAATAACTTTGTTATTTTCTAACTCCTGATGAGATGTCTTAATACGCATCGAAACATGATTGCATTTTAATATAGCGATTTTTACATGTTTTGATGTAATATCTATACTAAAGTCTATGTAAAAAGTATATATATATATATATATATATATATATATATATATATATATATATATAATCTTTGTGGGATAGTAATTCATGAAATAATTATAAATCTCAAGAATTCGGTGCACTGCGTTTTTCATTTTGTTTTTATTTTATTTTGGCATAACAGTTGCACAAACAGAAAGTAAACTAGGCAAAATACCGTTTATAGATTAATAATATATGGTAATTGACAGGAATACACAGCGTGAGACAGGTAACAGTTTCTTATAGGCACATAGAAAGATATAAATAGAAAGATATAAATATATTATGAAATTGATTTTTAATAGAAAGAAAGAAAGAAAGAAAGAAAGAAAAGAAAGAAAGAAAGAAAGAAAGAAAGAAAGAAAGAAAGAAAGAAAGAAAGAATATTGCTTAGCTTTTGAATCGGTTTATGCAGTTACTATTATGTCCGGTTTGTCTGGCCAGATGCAGCAGGCCATTTTCAGCAAATACAAGGAAATATGATCTGCCAACACCATCTTGTCCAGGAATATGCGCAGACGAAAGCAACTGCAGTGATTTTTTTATTATTACTTCCCTTGCTTCTGAACGTCGGGAAACGCTGAATATTTCCTTCCCTCTCGCTTAATTCCATCTTCCTTTTCTCCATCTTTGAGGTTTGCTGACGAAATTGTACTCATTCACAACATTTGTCATTGATCACAGACCATATACAGACGGCATTAATTTTGGGGTAAGATATATAAATGCAGCTGGTTAATGTATTCCTTTTTTCCACCCGCCAAATTCGCTTGCAAAAATGCCAGCAAATGTTTAACTGAAAAAATGTACAAAGAAACTGAAGAAAAAACTGCATAATTCAAAGACTGTCAGTCGAAATTAATCTTTGTATATGCGAATGTATAAACATGTCATATATAATTACTATTGATGTCTTCTTTACAAAGAGAACTATCTTTTGTTTCCAATTATTTCTTCAACATCGGATTAAATATATTTTATGACACGATAAGGTAAAATCTAACATTACTCACTCAGCAAATATTTTTAGCTTTAAAAGAAAATTATTGAAATAAACATACCTTAAAGCATTCAAGATGTTTTATACATCTGAAGCGAATTATTTCTTTAAGACCTATTATTTTAACGTCCGTTAAATAATAGAAAAAATATTTTTGCAATTCTAATAGAAATGGTAAAATTAACGGTTTTCATACAGAAAACATTTCAACATTCCTTGACTGAACAGTTAATATTATTGTCGGTTGGAGTTTACAAAATCATTTTATTAAAAGTGTTTTTCAAAAAAGTAATTTTCCCAAATCTATTGTTATCGGTCATTCTAGTACTGACGTAAGTTTTCTTCCAAACTTTTTTCTTCTTGGTAGTACAGAAAGGTAACAACTTGATTATATCATATTTTCTCTTCTAGTTACATTTGCTACACGTTTTTGTTGTTACTTCTATTGAAACTGTACAGGTAATTTTTTTTTTTTTTTTTTTTTGTATTTTTGCTAAAGTGTTTGTGATTCTGTATCATCAGTCTTTAGGGTTTGAGGAAGGATTGTCTATTTAAGATAAAGAATTCCAGATTAAGATTTATAATTTCAGTCCCTTTATGTATCAGTCGCAAAATATCACTTGAAATTCTATCATTTCAATGTTTGTTAAAAATTGGATTGATAAATTGGAATGATTATATCAAATCAATTGCTTCCAAAAAAAAAGTTGGTTAACTATGTCCTGCTAGATAACTTTGTTTCTGAGATGTATCTTGTGATTCTAGACAAAATTAAAAAAAAGAATCTGCAATACTATCGGCCCCGAAAGGCATCTCGGCTTCAGCCACTTACCCACTGCTGTAAACTAGTTTCCATGTGCCTTTTCTAAAACTTGACAAGTGTTCTGGTGGGCTTTTCTCTTTGGTACCTCGATTTCATGAATTCAAGTGTAGTAATAGACTGGACATCTCATTAGTTTATGGTTGAAATGACTAATTGTAACCGTAAGTTCGATCCTAATGCTTCTTTCCTCGCATTTGTCACCTATGGAACTCTTTTTTTTTTATTAATATCTAATCAACTATAATACACAACAATTGAAATACAACGCCAATCGTCATCTGCCTTCTTAAATACTCTTCTTTTTTATTGTCATTTCTCCTCAGTGACATTTTCTCAACTTTATTTTCTTTCCCTTAAACCTTTCTGTATTTGTGGTTTTATCACCTTGGTTGGGGTGAAAAGTTTTAAAAACAAAGAACAAATACCGCAAATATTCCATATAGATAGCCCCCAACCCCGTCGAATAAACGCGCGCTTTTCCACAAGCAATTTAAGATAAGTGTCTCACACGATTAAGCGCCCCATTGCGATTAAATGAATATATTTGAGAAACGAAAGCATTTATGGTGTTTGTTTTATGATGTTGCTTTCTTTTTTTATTATTCTTTTTTTATAAATTTAAAAATAAAAAATGCATTTTGAAAGTTTTATAAAGATTGTAAAATATTAAAATATATATAGCGAATTTTATGACACGTTTTTTCCTCAAAATGGCTAAAAATATTTCCCAGGTGTTCTATGTGATACGAACTATATGTACGTCAGATGTTTACCAATATTTGTATGTATACTAAATCTCTAATACTATTATATTAAAGGTAAATGGGGTACCTTATGCTATCAATTACATTAATTCCATACAAGTCTTTAAACTAATATTTTATTATGATAAATACAAAAAAACCAACAACGTATTTTAGAACAAGAAAAGACCGGAAGTTGTAGAGAGTCATGTTTGTCCACATCACGTATGCACTTTGCATATAAAAGAATCAAAAATAATGTACATAGTAACATATATAGAATGAATACTAAGTCATTTTTATATTTGCATCAGTCGTCCAACAATTTTGTTTAATGCGTTTTGACGACAAGGTGTTTGGGTAATGAAAATCAATAAACACAGAAATAATCGCAAAAATAATTATATACTTATTTTTGTAATCATTTCACCCCAAGCAAGGCGATAATGCCACTATGATGCAAGTGGTTACTGGAAGTGAAAGAGAATAAGAAGACTTTAGTGAGGAGAAAAGATAATAAAAAATACAGGATTTTAGGAAGACAAAAGATGATGAGTGACATTATATTTAAATTTTTGAAGATTGTAAGTGGCAGCGAAACAAGAAACTAGAATAGAATTCCAGAGGTGTGAGAAAAGGAACTATCAGAATAGAAGTTACGGTTGCATCTAACTAGTTCAACAGTAATATGATGAGAGCTAGTTGTCTAGTAGCAGGCTTAAATTAATGCAATCGAGGTTCCACAGAACAATTGCCATGTCAGGTCAAGATTTCATGTCAGGTCAAGATTTCATGTCAGGTCAGGATTTCATGTCAGGTCAAGATTTCAGGTCAAGTCAGGATTTCATGTCAGGTCAAGATTTCATGTCAGGTCAGGATTTCATGTCAGGTCAAGATTTCATGTCAGGTCAGGATTTCATGTCAGGTCAAGATTTCATGTCAGGTCAGGATTTCATGTCAGGTCAGGATTTCATGTCAGGTCAAGATTTCATGTCAGGTCAGGATTTCATGTCAGGTCAAGATTTCAGGTCAGGTCAGGATTTCATGTCAGGTCAAGATTTCATGTCAGGTCAAGATTTCATGTCAGGTCAGGATTTCATGTCAGGTCAGGATTTCATGTCAGGTCAAGATTTCATGTCAGGTCAGGATTTCATGTCAGGTCAGGATTTCATGGAATTTTCATCATTTATATTATGAGTCAATAGTAATTTCCATTCTGAAAAACCAATTGTAAAGAGAGCTGTGTCATCTTAACTGTTCCTTAAATATATCATAACAAGTGATGAAAAATGAGTTAGATATGACAATGTTCAACGCAAAAGGCAGTAGACCGGCAAGGATATATCTTTACAACCAACCTAAACAACTGAGCTCCATGTATGGAATGGAATGTTGTGCATGTGGTGTGATCATCGAGGTATTATTTATTTAGAGTTCTTAAAACGCAATGAAACAATAAATGTATAAACATGACGTCCAGCAGCTGCAACTTGTCTATAAAGTTTTGTCGAAAAGCGTCATGCGCTCGTAAATAGGAAAAATGCCGTTTACCACCATGAAAATGCAAGGCTGTATACAGCTAGTCTAACACAGGAAAACATTTTTAAACTCATTTAGTGTTGTGGGGTAGTTTTCACAGTGGAGGCTTGTATTTCAATAAGTCGTCCTAAATTAGGTTCGACGTACAAAACGTTAGGAACTTGGAAAATAAGAGTTAATGACGCAGCAATCTAGTTGTGATGGTTGGTACTTCAATGTCCGATATCGTCTGACTCGCTCAACACCACTGAGTATTTATCGTTCCACCCACGAGGATTGAATATGGCACAAGGCCGGGTTTAATGTGAGTTTCTCCGAGCCCGTAGGCTCGGCCAAAAATATAGCCTTTGAACCCGCCTAGACGGGTTCAGGTCCTGTCTACCTCCCCGGACGAAACCCCGCCCTTCGGCAAAGCCTCGTCCGGATTCCTCTCTGCTAACGCAGAGAGTTCGACAGAAGGCGCGCGCAGTCAGAGACCGCTCAACACCACTGAGTATTTATCGTTCCACCCACGAGGACCGAATATGGCACAAGGCCGGTTTTAATGTGGGTATCATTGCAAATAACAATAAATATATGATTGAATAGAATGTAATTGTACTTAAATTTTTGAAGAATTTTTGGAAGATAAATAAAAACAGAAATTGTTTATGACTCAAACAAATATTTTTACAATTGCCTCATAGGCAAAATCTTTACTTATAAGTAAGCATATACTTATATATAAAATATATAAACATGCTCTCTAATGTGCGGGTAGCATGACAGTTATCGACTCGGAAATGAAATTTGCGAGCCGAGTTCAAATTGTAGCCTACTTCTCTTTCGCACTAATGCACTCAGGAAAGGTATTTATTCCTATCTTTTCCGATCTGCTATGAATTAACTAACAGAATAGATTGAAATATCTGTCCAAGAAGAAAGGCAGCTCTGAATTAAAAACCGTGGAGAAGAAAACGGACAACAATTCAATAGTCGTTCCAAAGAAGTCATAGAAATTCACAGGAAATTAAATAAGGGGATCTATGGAAGGCCATGATTTTCTACGTCATCAAGAGACACGGCATTAGAAATACTTTGTTTTATAACCATTACCAGTTTTTTTTTTGTTTTTTTTTTACGTAGTATGAATTTTTTTTTCATTTACGTAGTATGAAATTCTAAGAAAATGTACAACAAATTTCGAGTAGGCAGAAATCGCTAATTATGGCAACTTTTGTCTGTCTATATTTCTGAGATGAGGTATTATGCACATTATTTACATTATCCGGACTATTTACCTCATATTTGTAGCCATATTTATCGCAACGTTTCAGCCGATGTACGCCTCGGCCTTCTTCAGGTGGTTGGAATGTCGAACTGAACCCTTTATTTCACATGGCACAGTGAATAAAGGAGTCAGTTAGATCCAGTGACAGTGAACTAGAACAGTCTACCCCCAGTGAGCGAAAAGGGTTCGGTTCGACATTCCAACCACCTGAAGTAGCTTTCAGTGCATCCCCATCTCTACTGAATGTGATACAAGTTCAGTTTAAAGTGGATTTAATGGCAATATCATAAAAAATTGCCGAAGCCTCCTCAACACTTTTCCTTTTTGGGCACACCTCAAAGACCGGGCAATAAACACAAACCCTTCTCGAAATTTAGAGAAACTGCCTGGGGGATGGCTTCCCCTGGGGCTTGAGCTAATATTTATTTCAAACTACCCCAAGCGAAGCTAGGAAAGAAATCATTTTTAAGCGTAGCTTAGATGTGGAACAAGTACATTGAAGATTGAACTCACTACCCAGTCGTAATTGATCTAGCAAAACAAGCTTGGTAACCATTACACCACGTCGAAGTGCCCAACCAAGTCATTACATTGTATAAATTATTTAATGACATAGTAACAATTATAAGTTCGAACTCTAATTAAAAATGGATTGGCAATAAAACTAATGCGAATATATTTTTAGGCAACTAAACTCATGCTTACATTTGTTTTTGACAGTACCAGCCAAGAGTAGACGAGTACGGTACTTTTATTTATTCTTTCATATTGATTGTATATTGCTGAAACCCTTGCTTCAGATATGTGGCAGGAAATGAGAGCAAAACGTCCAGGGACCTTTAAACCGGGTTTGATTGTGTTTTATTGTTATTCATTTTTCTCTATCTTATCAACAATTTGCAGAATATTTAAAGATGGAAAATATTTTTAGATTGTAAGAATTGTTTTTTAGATAATAATGGTTTACTGATACAAGTCTTATTAATTAACCCATAGGAGAAGAGGTGAATTCTTACCTTTTCCCAAGGGTATTTGCTCTTAAGTATATACAACGAACTCGACGGGAATTGGAACTCTGTTCTCCGATTAACAATACCGAAGCATTATCCATTACATTACAGATAGATCCAAGCTTACAGCAAGTGGTCACTTATCTAGTTACTGACCAGGCTCGACGTTGCTTAACTTGGGTGATCGTGCGGGAACTGATGTTTCAACGTGATGTGGCCGTGAGACGAACCAGTTTTGGATAAGCATCACCTTTTATCTTGAATTCACAAATAATTTTAATATCGTCATTTTTTTCATTCTTTCTTGTTTTGTTAAAACAATGCTACAATAAAACCTACTTTAGTCTGTCACCTCGTTGGACTCAAACTCACTATAATATGTACTGTAAGTGAGACTAACGTAATCACTAACTTACAAATTTAAAAACAAAGCACTTTTTTTTTATTTTCTAAAATTGGCTTTATCTGGTATAACATCACACTGGTAATAATGGCTGGTCGCTCGTATTCGAGTATTTCTACTCGGGCGGCTAGCCTATTCCTTTGGTAGACGCTTGCTCAGGCACATTTTGTTCAACATTTCATACTGCAATTATACTGAGTGGAATTTAGTTACAGCTTCTGTGAAAGTGTGCATTATCTAGTGTGATCAACAATCTGAACAATACTAGCACTCTCAAACCCTCATGACTTCGTGCTAGCAAATAGTTCCATCTAACCTATTTCACTCACAAGACTTGGATCAATCGGTGGTATAGTTTTCAGGAACTTTCCAAATGTACACGCCTCAATCAAGAAGTCGTCTCCCTGACAAATCAACCATGATTAGATTCGAAGCTGGGTTTCATGGTCGGACAACGAACGTTCTAGCCACTCGGACACATGCCCATCTACAGTTAAGATTAAACTTACATAATATTCACGCTAAATTACCCCAAAAACAAATCGGTCTTTTCATAGAGAATCGAGTTTTTCATAGTCTGTGTTCACTTACATTCATAATATCAAGAACCAATAGTAAGGGTTTATTTTACAAAGATATATATATATATATATATATATATATATATATATATATATATATATATATATATATAAGTACAAGTAGTGTATAGCAGTCCCAATTCGGAAAGTGAAATAGTCAAGTAGAGTTTAAATTCCGGGCATGTATGTTGCGTAAAGTCTCAACTATGTGTCAAATAGCCTTGCATGGGGTGAAACCGATTTAAAAACAAAACAAAAAACAAAAAAATCCTATATCTTGAGTAGTTCCCTAGCCTTGTATTGGGCGAAAATTTAATATTAGAAAATATCTGACACAGCTGCACATGTCTCAATATTTGTCTTATTGAGTGCGTTTGTGACGCATGCGCATTTAGAATTCTCGACATAAAAAGAGTTTCAAATAAAATAACGTTTAAAAGCACATTGTTACACAAACAAGTCCGCAGCATTTATTTTACACAAGAAATATTTGACATATTTACACTATTTACACACGGTCTATTGTACTCAACTTTGTTACTGTTATGAAAACATTTTGGCTGTTATGCCCTCCGGATATTCATTAGGTGTAACCTATAGAGAATTCTGAACTGAACCCTATATATTTTTTTTTTTTTTTTTTTTTTTTTTAGTGCTGTTCAATTATTGTTCGTCCTGTTTCCACTGAGTCTAAATGCACATTGATCGGCCCAGGGATTGAACTCACAACTATTATGTCAACAAATTCACGAACGACGGGACAATAAGCTAGTGAATTAAAGCGTTGGTTTGTGAATTCGATGGCAATGGCCCGCGTGAAACTAGAGTAAATAACGAAAACTCCTCATGCCAGAAAGTCAGATTAACTTTCCTTGTCAAAGCACATAATTCAGCATCGGACATTAATTGAACTGATCGAAAATTATAGAGTTAAAATTTTAATTGAAAATTCATTTTGAACTGATCTAGTCTTTCCGATTAAATCGTGAAATTAAACTTATCCTGAACGGCCACTAGTCTAGATCGTTTCCTACCAATGCAGGTGACCTCCAGAGCTCAATTCTTGATCCCACTGTGTTAAAAAAAATTATTAATGACCTTCCCGATGGTATCAGCACTCAACTTGATATCTACGCTGATTACACAACCATTTACCCGTAAGTCTGATCAGTTCGATAAGGCCAAAATGGCAGCCGGTGTGCAAAACGACCGCCAGTCTGTCGTTAACTGGGGCAAAGAATGACTTGTTAATTTTAACGCCTTCAAAACTAAACAACTTTCAATTTATTGTCTGGGTGACCCCTTTATGAATTCCATTAATATGGCTGATTCTAACCTCAATGAAAATAACTCAATGCGCATTCACCGACTTACGTTCTCGGCTGGCATGAAGTCGAAAGACTATATTGAATCCATTACTACACGAAATGTTAAGTAAGTTGTTTCACTTTGTTCGTGCTAGAAATTGTTTTCTCCTTAGAGTCTATCCTACATATCTGTAAGTCTACCATCGTCCATACTTAGAATATTGCTACGACATATGGTCCGATGGTCCTACTATTTATCTAGAGATCCTTCATAAAATCCAAAGAAGAATCAGTTTGTCCTGATCTAGCATCGCGGCTTCAGTCACTTCCCCACCGCTGTAAGTTTACCTCCCTGTGCCTTTTCTATAAATACTTTCATTGTAATTGTTTGGATGAACTCTTCACTATGGTACCTAGACTTTGAATTTAACCACAGTAGTATACTGGCGTCGAGATCTCATCAATTTACAGATGAACTGGTTATACGTAACCGTAAATTTTATGCTGACAGTTTCTTTTCTCGTACTTCTTGTTTGGGGAAAACCCTTTCCGCACTATTGTTTGTATCTTAGTGGCTTTACCGCCTTACCGATTTAAAATAAATAACTAAAAGCTATGAATCAGGCTGTGGACTTATTGATCCGGCCTTGTAAAGAATATAGTTGCAGCGAAGCCAGTTGTTTACGAAAATCCCTTTGTCATAACAAAGGATTTAATTGGGACTAGAGCGTTGAATAGAGACAATTTTCGCTCAAGTGGTTTTCCTAAGGGGAAGTGGCTATCCACCTAGCGTCGGGTTCAGCCTGATAAGTAAGAGGAGAGGGGGTACACCGCTGCAACCATCACCATCTTTGCTGGCGATGGGAGATATAAAGGTCAGTGGTAGTGGGGATATTATGCCCTTTCATTGAGTATATTTCTTTTTCTTTTCTATTTCTTTCAACTGCTTGCGTGGGTTTACGCATCATGCAAAGGTTGGTCTTTTCAAGAAAGTTATTTCAAGTTTAATTTGATTTCTTTTTTTCTTTTTATTACAAAATGGCAAAGCATATATAATAATTCTTTAGAATAATAGATATCAGAAATTATAGATGAACAGAGTAACATACAACGCACAAAGATGGAACGGCTTTCATCTGTAAAACTTACCAGCAATATAAAACATGATTCTTTATCGTGCTAAGGATTATGCGCGTGTAACTGTAAAATAAGAAGCAGAGAGACAGAGAGAGAGATAGGGTGATAGTTATAGTGGGAGACGGAAAGCTAGAGAAAGTGAGATACAAAGAGAGAGAGGGATACAATGAAAGTGAAAGAGAGTGATAGAAACAGTGACAGAAAAATAAAAAGAAATAGAAATGGAGAAAAAGAGAATGATAGCAAGAGAAACTGAAAAAAAGAGAAATAGAAAGAGAGAAAGGGAGAAAGAAAAAAAGGAGAAATAGTAAACGAGGAGAAAATTGAAAGAAAGAAAGAAAGAAAGAAAGAAAGAAAGGGAAATAGAAAAAACGAGAAGATTAGAAAGAGACAAAGTGAAAAGAGATAGAAAAAGAGGGAAGATAGAGAGATAAAAAAAAGAACAACAGAAAGAGAGAACAAAATAGATAGAAAGAGTGAACGAGGAAGAGAGAGAAAGAAAAATAAAGATGAATAGATAGCGAGTAGGTACATTCGAAATTTTTCTTAAAAAAGAGCATATCATGATGAAAAAAGGTCCCAAACTTGATATAAACAAAGTCTTACCCCCACTTACATAATTTTATGAAATTTCGACAAATTAAAATTTCAGCTTCTTCATATTTGTATTAGTTAAAAACAGGACTCCTTGGAGAATTTAAACTATTAATTTGTTTTTGTCAAACAGAATAAAATTCGATGAAACTATTACATTATTTAATTAGAAAAGTTTTTAATTGTATATTAAGGACACTATGGTCTTAAGAAAAAAATTTCGATGAATAATTAATTTATACAAGAATTGTTTTCATTTTTTTTAGATTTTAATTAGAATAATTTATAAAGTTTTAAAGCTTTTAAAATGTATTAATTTCACTCTTTTATTAACTGAAAACTATATTTATTAATCAGAAATGGAAAATCTTAATACAAATCATCAAACACCAATATTTTTTTAAAACTCTGATTTTTTTTTTTTTTTATGCATATAAACATGCCGATTTTTGTAAATACGGGCCACCATACTTGACATTATCAGAAAATAGGAGAGATAACTATAGTAAATTTAAAGCAAAAATTTAAAAAATTCAATAAAACATTAGATTACGAAGAATATTTTCCTAACTTGTTAAGATTACCGAGTACTTAAAAATTATATAAAAAGGGCGCTCACGTCATTTTCTTCAATTATGTTTTACAGATAAAGTCTCTGTGGAACAACATTACATCTGTCATCACGCTTTCGGGTTAAAAATGCATTTCCACGATAGTTTAAAATTAAAGTAAATAATATATTTTAAAATAAGATTAATTATACTTTAAATCAGCTAATATTCCTCGAACAACGTTTCAGAAGAGTATATTACATTTTTAGAAGATATTTTTAATAAAGAGTATTACACTGCAATGAAAGATGACTAAAAAAGGAGAGGTAATCAGCTATTTTAGCAAAAAAAAAACCCTTCCAGTCAATTTAAATTATTTTTTTTCAAATAGAACAAAGTATATTATTTACATTATTCGGACTATTGTCCTCATCTTTGTCGCCATATTTATCACAACGTTTCGGCCATTGTACACTCTAGCCTTCTTCAGGTGGTTGGAATGTCGAAGTGAACCCTTTATTTCGCCCACGTGCCATGTTTGATGGATGTCAATTATCAGTTATCTCCTGTTAATTTCCCTCAGAAAGTTCTCCACTGCCTTAACCGGGTATTGAACTCACACTCCTTGGGTCCTGTCACTGGATCTAACCAATACACATGGCACAGTGGATAAAGGTGTCCGAATAATGTAAATAATGTACATAATACCTCATCTCAGAAATATAGACAGACCCAGAGCAAAGTATTTTTCTTATTGAAAATATTAAATTTGATTTAGTAGCTTGAATTTAAATCTAAAATAAAATCTTCAAGAATTCATTTTACATCTTAGGTATCGCGTTTTTGTTTTTGCATTTTGGGATCTACCTATTTTAACCGCTTTTAAAAAGGTATCGCGTTTTTTGTGGAAGTTCCTAATAGAGAGACAGAATTCATCTTTATCTAATCTCCTGAATATTTATATATTATTATATGCGTGCGCGAAGACGAATGTGGCAAACGTATAAAGTGTCATCATTTTGAATTGGTTAAGAGTTTACTTTAAAAACTACAATTTATTTTATATCCGTATTTTTTTCATTTTACATATGCATATTCCTAATACATAAGACTAAACATAGCATTTTGTAAATAAATTCCATGTATTCATTATTATCGTATTTTGTCACAAACGAATACAATTTTTATTATTATTATTGTGTGTGATATCGTTTGCCATAGAGTAATTTTAAGTCTCTAATTACCAAGTTCCCTGCAGGGCTCTAATAGGAAAAAGGGCACTGTTGGAAAATTATTTATGCACATTTGGGATGTTTCATTTAAATTGATTAAATGGATAATCTTTTGTAGCTCTTAGATATTAATGTTCCCAGGAATTTTACGAACATGACCCGTTTTTATCATACCCAAAAACCTCTGTCACAACGGCGATAATCGTAAATTTAATTTTCCACATTTTTTTTTTACTTCGATTTGCAGGTACTCATAATTTAACAGTTTTTACATTTCTTTTTTAGAAACATTGAAACCCTGAGGGCAAGTCATATCAATTAGTTGGCAAGTTCCGTAATATTATCATTATTATTATCATTGTTATTATTATTGGTATTATTGCAACTATTATTATTATTATTATTAAACAAAATGATTGATGTAACTCTTCCATCATTTTGCAACACTTAGAGATGAGAGCAATTAAAAAAAAGACATACTGTTTAGCAATGTTTGGCAATATTTCGACATAATAATAACTTGAGGGCAGAGATACTGTTGAGACATTGTTAAACACTGTGTTCAGGAAAACATTCTGTCACATTAAATAGTGATTATAAAGAACGTAAGAATATTGGTTATAAATAATGCAAAAGGTCAAATAAAATACATTTACTATTCTAAATAAATATTTTTGGTGAAAATAATTATTCTGATATTCAAAGAAATAAATTTTTCTTAGTGAAAAACTTAGGAAGCAAACTATTTTATTTTCAACAAAAAAGTGATAGCATACACACAATTATTGGCAGGGCCGGTGCAAGCCCCCAAATCCGAATTCATGATACGTTCCCCATCTATGATACTCCCACGAATTTATGATACGCTCCCACACACACACACACACACACACACACACACTACTATATCTCAATTTTCATAAGGTAGTATTCATATAAAATTCAAATTTTATTGTAACCTAATTATTTACACTATTTACATTGTTCGGACTGTTGTCCTCATCTTTATTGTAATATTCACGACGTTTCGATGGTTGTACGCTCTTCAGGTGATATAAGTTGGAATTCCGAACAAAAACCTTTATTTCGTCTAGCTGGGTGGATTGTTCTAGTTCCAGATGCCATGCCTTTTCTGGATATCTCAGTTTCAGTTATTTCCATTTAATAACTCAACTCTCCAAATTTTTGTTCACCTCTTCTCTGACCAGTTATTGAACTCACATGACCCTGTGGATAAAAGCGTTTGTGAAAGTAATCCAGTAACCTCACCCAAAGAGTTGTGAGTTTTAAGTACTCAGTAATCTTAAATATTTAAGAAAATATTCTCCTTAATCTAGTGTTTTATTGAATTTTAAATATTTTTGGCTGTAAATTTATTAGAGTTATCGCTCTTATTTTCTGATGATGTTGTGTATGGTCGATCGTATAATAGAAAATCGGCACGTTTATACATATTTTTAAAAAATTCAAAATCCTTTCCAAAAAATATCAGTGTGTGATTGTTTTTAAGCTTTTCAATTTATGATTAGTAAATATAGTTTTTACTTAATAACAACATCACCTAACCTGTGTAAATTAATACAGAAATTTAAAAGATTTAAAACTTTATAAATTATTTTAATTCAAATTTAAAAAAAGAAGAAAACAGTTTTTATAAAAATTAATTATTAATCGAAAAAATTTTTTCTTATAACAATTTTGTCCATAATACATCTTATTCATAAAAA
>CAHIKZ030001768.1:952500-970000 GCA_903632075.3 Acanthosepion pharaonis | reverse complement strand
GTTTTCAAGGGTTTGCTACCGAAACGAAAGAAAAATGAATGCATAAAATGGCGACTGGATGGGATATATATATATATATATATATATATATATATATATATATATATATATATATATATATATATATATTAGGAAAGTTATTGATGTAAAAAAATTTGTTTGACGCGTTTCGTCTTTTAGCACTTCATCGGACAAAATAAAATTTTGGGTTGATGTAATTATATATATATATATATATATATATATATATATATATATATATATATATATATATATATATATATATATATATATATATATATATTATAATAAAACCATATTTTAAATCAATTAATTTATAATATTAATGCTCTGTAAATCTACATTGAGCACTATTTTGTAAAAATAAAATATCTATAAGAATACCGGATTGATTGTGTGTGTGTGTATATATATATATATATATATATATATATATATATATATATATATATATATATATATATATATATATATATATATATATGTAACAAATATATGGATATAGATCCGACAGTATGAAGAAAAATATATACGGAAAAAAAAAACAAAAAAATCAAAGACGATGTGCATAAGAACAAGACTTATCCAAACAGATAACTGAAAGTTTTATAAGGTTTAAACGGAGCGCTGATCTTATAAAACTTTCAGTTATCCGTTTGATAAGTCTTGTTCGTATGTACATCGTCTTTGTCATGTTGTATTGATAATGTTATAACTTATGAATATGTCCTGAAGATGGTTTATTAGACCGAAACGTCCGACGTTGATATATTAACATTAAAACAGCATAATTGTATATAAGGATTTTTGTTTGTTTTTTCCGTATATATTTTTCTTCATATATATATATATATATATATATATATATATATATAGTTAGATAGATAATTAGATATAAATCTATTGTGCTTCATTGGCCAGAATATAAAATAGTCGAGCCAAAACATACTACCCAAAGTCCGAATATTACTTTCCAGCATGAAGCAAACTGTTGCTGCTTGGTGTTGACCTCAGTGTCCACCTTTATATTTATTTATTTTACAACTAACATTATTTTTATTATAACCTTATTTCATTTTATTAACAAATGTTTTGGTCGATAAACCTTTCGTCAGTGCAAAATTCAGAAATAAAAACTAGCGATGATGTGACTTGAACTCATATCTCTCGCCTCATTTCCAACTAACAAAGTAAAGATTCTGGCCCCAGAAATAAAAAAAATAAATACTTTATAAGTAAGCGTTATATTTTGTAATTTCTAATCCAAAATATGTTTCGGAAAGTTACTGTGCAATATCCAGATCATATGTTTTGGAAATCAGATAAAATGGGTGTTGTCAGTGATCAACAAGATTAACTGACAGATAAGGGCCACTATATGTTTTAGGTAAGTACAAACATATTATATGCATGTTCTGGTAGGATAACAATTATCGATACAGTGAGTGTCGAACCTAGTTAAAATTCTGACCTAGTCCGTTGCGTTCACCATCAATTTATTTGAGAAAGGCATGAATCCATCACCCAGTAAGGATCGAACTCACTATTCAGTTATAATTGAAAGTCTTGCTAACCATTACAACATGTCGAAGTGCCGAAAGAATTACCAAGCGTAGCTTAAATGTGGCACAAGGTCGAAAGTATGGAGTACACAGTGAGAATCGAATTAACTACTCTGTTGTAATTGATCTAGCGAAAAAAGCATGCTAAACATTACGCCACGGAGAAACGCTCAAACAGCGTCTCTAATATGTCTTTGGTGTCTTTCCTCGCTATCAAAAAAAGTCATTATTTATGAGGTATTGGAAGGGCGTAGTTTATGCAGTAACTAATTAAGGAACGAACAGACCCATAATATGATATTAGAAACAGCAGTAACGTTTTGTATCCAAAAAGCAATTATTGATAAATTTTGCATAATATTTTCAAAAAGTTTCCTTTTTTTCGTAAAGAAAAGTTATGTTTTGTTTAAGTATTCATTGCATTTCGGTGATCAGTCGTTACTTTCTTTCCTCGTAAAATAATATTAAAAAAGACATTATTAAAACCAAAATAAAAACTGACTTTCATTCTTCTTCTTCACAAAATTGTTGTTATTTCTCGTAAAGAACGGTAAAATATGAATTTTCATTGATTTATTTGAGTATTTCTTATTTGATTTGTTTATTTCTTGTCCCTTTCTTCTTTCCTTCCTTATCAGTAATTTTTTATCCATTTTTTTTTTCTTTTACCATATTTGCTTCTAATTACAAAACATCTTTTTTGCCCTGTTTATCTTTTATTTTTGTTTTCCTGGTATCTTGAAAGATGAACCCAGGCGATCAGGATGTTAGTTAATGAAGCATCGGGGCGTAGTTTAGGCTAAAAGTGATGGCCTGGGGCCGTGACGGGAACAAGTTAGGTCTCTCAACGAGAAGCTACAAAGAGACGACAGCTTGACACATAGCTGCCCGACCAATATTGTCAATAGAGAGGTGACTGACTTAGGAGCAGACAATTGCAGCAAAATGCAAACTTTCCACTTGCCATAGGACTTATTTTGTCGGAGAGCGCTCCCAAAACGAGAACTTAAATTGTAATCTCGTGTTATTTTCTTGACTTCCACTTTGTTGAGGATTGTTTTTTGAGGGTTTATCTATTTTATTTTTTATTTTTACAGTACTTTTTTCTGTTATTTATTTGTTTATAGTTTCCCGTTGCTTATAAAGCTCCTTGATTCGCCCCCTTCCCCAAAAGTGTTGAACATCATTTCTCACAAGAACCTAAATTTAATTCTCCATTTGACCTCGCCGATCTAATTATCCTTGTTATTACTCTTCTAAATTTTCGACACTCACGCAACCTGATTCTACCTGCCAATATATCTTCATTCCTATTAACAGACAATCTTTTACGACCTTGAATAACATTCTTAACGTTCCCGTTTTCTCTTTTCTCATTCCCTAGTCTCTTTATTTGCTTCAGACTTTTTCCTTTCAATATTATCTTCTCCATAACTATCTATAGCATCAATTTGTTTTAGTCGGTATCTATCTATCTATCTATCTATCTATCTATCTATCTATCTATCTATCACACCATCCATATATATCATTTACCACAGCCAATCTGTCTATACTAATCTCTTCATATCGTTGTCCGTCAATTTTTCATTCTATCTCATCTATTTTATGCATCAGTGTACCTCAGTATTGTCACATCAGCCTTTCCCGTCCCTCTCTCACAATTATCTTTCTTTCACACTCACTCTTTTTCGTCTCCTCCTCCTCCTCCTCCTCCTCTCCCTCTATCTCTCTCTCTCTCTTTTTCTCTTCTCTGTACCTGTGTATATATGTATCAAGAAAATTAACTCCTCTCCCTGTCACCCAATATGTATATTGATCTTTTTTGCATCCTATTCTGGTGAGAATGAACTCAATCTCTGGCTTTTCTCAATTACCCTCTTCCACTCTCCTTCCTCTCTAGTTTACTCTCTTTTTTCCTTTCTTTTCACCTCCATCTCTCTCTCTATCTCTATCTCTCTCTCTCTCTCTCACACACACACACACACACCTATTTATCTGTCTTTCTCTCTCTCTCTCAATTTCTCTACCCAATTTATATATATATCTTTACATAATTTTGTATATTTTCTATTGCTTCCCAACGTTTTTCACTCTGCCTTTTTTTTCTCTTCTTTCAGACCAGACTGGCCGGCATTTTCTCCAGAATTCTTGATGAAAAGGAAATGAGAACTTACGAAAGACAAAACAGAATCACAGATTAAGAGCAGTGACCATAGAAAGAGTAATTTTCCTGGCGTTATTTTTTCTGCTTATATATATATATATATATATATATATATATATATATATATATGTGTGTGTGTGTGTGTGTGTGTGTGTGTGTGTGTGTGTGTGTGTGTTTGTGTGTGTGTGTGTTTGTGTGTGCGTGTGTGTGTGTGTGCGTGTGTGTGTGTGTGTGTTTGTGTATGTGTGTGCGTGCACGCACGTGTATGTATGTATGTATGTATTTTATCGTGTTCGTCGATTTTGATTGTAATAATTTCGTCAAATGTCATTTCACGGATAATGCAATTTCACATTGTTACAGAAAGTTGCAAATGTCTTCCTAGTTTGCGGGGCTTTGCGAGGGAAACGAAAGAAAAATGAAAAATGAATGCATAAAATGGGGTCTGTGGGATGAGTGGGTGAGGCAAGGGTCAATTTATGAAGAACACACATAGAAAGAAAGCTTCAACAACCAGAGCCAACAACATAAACAGCCGAAAAATGTAATGATTGAGCGAATAATGGTTTGACTTTAACAAATATCGCTGGAGGCGAAATAAGTTTTATCAACGCCGAAATAAAACACTGCCACATGTCATCATCACAAGGAGAAGAGAAAAACAGAATCGGGGCAAAACGCTTTTTACGTGGTCTAATAGCCACAGAGCTTGCTGATTTATGCCTAAGGCTATTGAGAGATTAATCAATCTCTCTCTCTCTCTCTCTCTTTCTATCAATCTATCTATCTATCTCTTTCCAAAAATTTTAATTTAGACTCACTGATTGTGTGTGTGTGCAATACGATTGACTACACCCACAAACACACACACATAAAATATATTTTTTTAAAAATATGTGTATGAAGAAGTTTCAAATGTTTTTCTAAAGAAAAAAAAAAAACGGTGAGGGTTCCTCATGTGTATTCAAATTCTAATTTCAGAAAGGTTGCTGGGAACTTTTGCACACACAAAATAAAAGAAATCGTATTTGAAACAATACCTTTAAAGCAAATACTCCAAATTTCAAATTAAGACGGACCGTTAAATTGTTTGCTTGCTTGATTGATTAGTTGATTTTTTGTATTCGTTTTTGTTTTTTTTGTTTTTTCAAGCATATTTTTATTGTCTATGCCAACGTGGATATTCGGTGTGGAATGAGAAATCGGAAAGCCGAGTTCAAATTCCAGTAGAGTTTGTTAGTTTCACTTGGGAAAGGTATGAATCTATCTCTTCTGACCACAACTATGGGTTGAATAGCAGAACAGACTGAGTCCTATATATACTGCAGAAAGAAAAAGGTAACCTGCTGAGGGAAAGTTTTCTGCCTAGCCAGTCTTTAGTCAACAGAGACATGATCGTCCAAGTGTGTATCTCATATATGACACTGATGTTGAGGTGTAAATTTCATTTTGTGAAAAAAAAATGATCTTCTCTATGAAATTATCAGTATTATGAAATAAGAAAAGGCGTTAGTTTCTACAAATGGAATACATGATTTATATTTTTTTACTTGAAATTCATTTAGATCTGTCAGAATATTTTAACAACATTCTACATAATGATAATCATACAGCATTTTGCCTTTTTGCTTTACTAAGTCCAGTAAATAACCAAAGAATGACAATAAAAAAAATCTGCTCCAAGTTGTATCTATTTCATTCACTGCTCTTTATCTACCTATCCAAGTCAGTTCATTTCTAAGACTATTCATAACTATTTCAGTTGTACTTTATTTATATCAGTTTCTATTTTAGCAATGTATCTATCAATCTTAGAATATTTTTATCTACCAATCAGTCTCTCTCACTCCCCCTCTCTTTCTTTCTCTCTCTCTATATATATGTGTGTGTCAACGTATCAGTTTTTCACATCTATCTCATTCATAATTATCTCTATCACTTTATCTGTCTATTAGTTTTCCGCATCTATCATTCATATCTCTCTATTTTTTAGTAATGTTCACCCAATACAAGGCCCGAGAGCCACTCAAAGTAGAGGTTTACCGGTTACTGTGTGGAGATGTATTAGTGTAAGAAAGGGCAAGCTAACAGGAAAGCTAGACAGTTAATTCTAGACTTGAAGAGGTCAAGATTTAATTAGTAAATAAAATTTCAGAGTTCAGGCAGGGACATTAGAAGTATAGAATGGAAGTAGACTTTAGAAGAGACTGGAAACCCAATCCTAATCAGGAAACAATGGATGAACCTCTACTCCTGTTCAAAAGACCGGAGATGAGTGTGAAGAATATGATAGGCAAACCTATCTACTCCTATTAGGAGAGAAAAAAATAATTACTAAATATTTCAGATAGAGAGTACAGAGTTGAAGAAACTGGAAACCCAATCCTAAACAGGAAACAAGGGATGAACCTCTACTCCTGTTCAAAAGACCGGAGAGGAGTGTGAACCAGATGATAGGCAAACCTATCTACTCCAATTGGGAGAGGAATAATAATAATAATAATAATAATAATAATTACTGAATAAGATTTCAGATTTCAGGTATTTATCCTGCAAAAACCTTAAAAAATCATGAAAACAAAGAAACTATTTGGGTTTATTGTGAATTGATCGGGTTAGCGTGAGATTTACCAAGCAAATTTCAGTCGGTGTAAGGAGTTGTTAATTTTCCGCCAGTCTACGTATTGTTTTTGTTGACCTATCTATCTATCTATCTATCTATCTATCTATCTATCTATCTATCTATCTATGTCAGTCTCTTCATATCTATATATCTGTCTGTCTATCTATCTATTATCTTCCTCCTTTCATCACTCCTGCACTTAACTTTATCCATATATCTGCATAAACTGCATACTTTTGAGAGTAAATAAAAAGAAACTGACGATTTAACAATCCTGTCTACAGTCTACAAATAGACTGCATTGAAAATCAGAAAAAAGGATTGTAAATTATATATCTATAATAATTTCATATGCAATGGTAATTATAAATTTAATGAAATAAAAATTTGAAAATTTTTACAATTCGTTGAAATTAATTTTGTTTTTAACTATGTCTCTTCAGTGCGTATACAGTTATTGATTTCCATTTTCTTTATTATCTGTAAATTGTAAATTGCCATGGATTTTCTGCGGTACTATAGAGGAATGGTTCCCCGTTTCTTATTCAGTTTTGAACTAAGGTTTTCCCTATCAAGAGCCCAGTCCGCCCTACTATTTTGCCTATGAGAGGAGGCGGAGCGGACAGATGGATTCATATCTTTCACAAGGGCATTAATTTGAACTAGACCGAAATTTGAACTTGGCATTCTGATTCCATTTTCCAATGCACGGAAGTATTCTCTTTTAAATTTACAAAAGAAATTATTTCAAGTGTCAATTATTGCTTCAGAACATCTTTGTCAGTGTAGAGATATATCGAGAATATTATGTCCTATACACTTTTAAATAGGCTAAAAATGGTAGCCAATGAAATGTTTTTCAAAAAGAGACGACCGGTCTTTGAACCCAAGCAAAAGTCAGGATTTTGATTATAGCTTCCACTCCAATATTTAGAAGGTTAGTGTAACACTAGCCACCTTAACACATTTCTCTCCAGTATGACCGTGTATTGAACTAAGCTTAGCATTGTAAACGCCTAAACAAATTCCAAAATAAATTGTGATGTTTTCTCTTATAATTTGAATACTGGAATCTAAATCTTCAACTATAACTGATGTCATCTCTTTCAGTAGAGTAAGAAAATGCTGATATGTTTATATGCTAGGAAAGTTGATTCAATGTGTCATGCTAGACTGTTTTTTTTCTCTATCATTCGTGCATGCATTTAAAATTGCTGCCACATTTGGTTTGGTGCTTCTGCTACGTATTTAGAGATTCTTGATAAACCCAAAGGAAAATATTATGTTATAGGTTCTGATCTGTCATCTCGGCTTCAGTTACATTCTCACCGCTGTAACGTAGCTTCCCTGTGCCTTTTCTATCAATATTTTCATAGTAAAATGGTATTTTTCGTCTTTGGTAACTAGACTTTATGAATTTAAGTCCTGTACTAGATTGGCCGTAAGGTTTCATTATTTTCAGTTAAAATGGCTAAATGCAACCGTAAGTTCTACTCTAACAGTTTCTTCTTTTTTGCTTATTTCTTATGGAACTCTCTTCCGGCATCCCGCTTTCCAGTCAACTTTGATCTTCAATGATTTAAATACAATGTCAATCGTTATCTTCTGTCTTTTTAATTCTCGTTCTGTTGTTGTTCTCTCCCCTTAATAATGTTTGATTTTTCTCATATTTTCTAACAGTCAGTAATTGCGTTAGTGGTTTTATTGCCTTGCTTGCGGTGAAATGATTAAAAAACGTAATTTACATAAGATAAATTTGTTTAGTAATGTAAAGTGCGACGTTACTAAGGAAAAATATAACATCTCTTTTTAACACACACGCACGCACACACACACACACACACATATATATATATATATATATATATATATATATATACATGTGTCTGTACATGCGTGTGTATGTGCGTGTATGCGTGTTTTGTGTGTGTGTGTGTGTGTGTGTGTGTGTGTGTGTGTGTGTGTGTGTGTGTGTGTGTGTGTGTAAAATCTTATATATCTTTGAGGGAAAGATTTTTCAGTATCAGGGACAGAACGTACATAATTATCTTGCAGAGTGGCAGGCGGGAAAACTCCCATAAACTTCTCCTGGCTTGGCCCTGTTGTTCAGTGCCTTCCAAAGTTGCATACGTCTGAACTCACTAAAATGAGGTGCAATTGGTGCTAAAGGATGATGGATTTATTTGGTGATCTTTATTGTAATCAGTGTCACTGAATTCATCAATTAGTCATTATCCCTCAAAAGTCCAAAATCAGAAAAGTATAGCATTTATTTTTCAAAATGAGAATATTGTCAATCAAAATGATATAATTTTTTTTTTTTTCAAATAGACTGGTTCGAGAACATATTTTCGGGCAAGGTGAGTAAATGAAGCGAGTTTGGATTGTGTGAAAGAAGCCAGTCTTCAGTGTTTTTCTGAGTCTTGATCTCTCAGTGAAGGGGCAAAATTAGTTTTGGTACCTACCCAAGATTAAGTTCGTAACTCTAAGGTAGGTTAATGATTTTGGCACCCGTTCCCGGCTTTATTTCAGATTCCTTGCGAGATTCCATTTTTTAATTTAATCGCAGTTTGTGAGTTTTCACTTCTTTCGGGTGGAAATTTTCCTCCTTCATAAAATATTTCTCCTGTCAAAAGACATCCTCTTTCCAGAAAACACTCCATTTGAATCGGCGCTATTCCATTTTGATTGGCACAATTCTCATTTCTAAAGTAAAATGGTATATATAGCAATGTTCAATGTTCATGCCAGATTATTATCTAAATAAAATCAAACTGAATTGTCTCATTTACATGTGGACAGTGTGCCACCGATGACGATCAGACTCTACCAAAGTATGACAGACTTGGAAATTAAGCAAAATCAAAAACATGCATATATGCACATATAACTTTTAAAGCATAAACTGGAAGCACCAAACTGGAGCAACTAATGAATACCACTGGTCACGTGATTCTAAAAGTGTCTCTCCGTGCAAAAATTAATTATCTACTTTATTATAAAGGAAAGGCGAATAACAAGTTTAGAGGCATAAGATTTTCAGTCAACAGTAACATTGCAGGCACCGTGAAAAAATGAACAGTGTACCAAATAGAGGATTTGATTATGCAAAAGATACAGTTTAAAATAAGCCAATCATATGCACTACCTTTGAAATGTTAAGTTGAGCAAATTGAAAGTTTTTTTTTTCGAAGACATCAGTGACGGTAAAAGAGGAGATATTACAAATTGCACCATTTTGATGGATATCAATGAAAACTTAAAAGATACGATAATCTCGTGTAGGAAAATTTGGAATATGGGAGAGAAATGAGAGGCAAGTTATTAATTAACTTCTCAAAATTATAAAAATGATTACAAAGAAGAAGTTATAAAAATTAAGTTGTAAATAAACTTGGAATAAAAAAAATAAATGGAGAAAAAAAAATGAAATTTATAATTTTTAATTATGATTGCTGAAAAAGACAGTACCGTGAAATATATAACCGTCATAAACTATGTTAATATTGGTAGGGATCATAGAATTGTAGGTTGCAGAGTCAAATTGGACTTTAATAATGAAACTATATGATTGTTGCAAAGACAACATATTGGAATATTTACAGAAATACAAGAATATTATAATACATATGACAGTAACACTAATGCATAAACTAAAAAAACAAGTTCTGAAAGACTTAATCATATAAACAAACAATCTAACTTAAAAAATTTCATTCAATTTGGGAAGAAATATTCTAAATCTATTTCACAATTATTAATAGTAAAAAAAAAAAAAAATAAGCACGACACGAAACAACTAACTGACGCCTAAAGAGAAACATGACTATCACCGACGAATAAAAGCTCGACACTCGAAACCACGAAAGAAACACAGACAAATCAACACACACAAAAATCGCTTATGAAAATTGAAAGCGCTCAAAAGACATTGGATAATTCATGGTAAAATTATCCTCGGAAACCAGAAAAATGGTTGGAACCGTTGAAAATTTAATTAAAAGAATCTTAAACAGAATTGTCGCTTGTTTTCAGCTTTCTCTCACCTAATTATAAATAAAATACGGGGTTTAGTAAGACAATTTAACATACGAGAGTTACTGTCACGATCAAAAAGCCCTTAAAAATGTTGGTTATTTGGCTAGATTTCAGGTTGTAGGTCTGCGCGAGATCTTTCAAATCACCCCGTATAATTGCTGTACCAGCTACTTGAGTTTTGTACCCGAAGCAATTATCTTTAAGTCTACTTTATTCTGATTATTTTTAATAATATACAAAATAGAAATTATTCTTTTTTTATTAATTCTTATTCTCGTAGTACGCAACGAAAATGTCGAAAATATTGGGAATATCTATTTCAATTTCTGTTCGTCTAATTTCATTCCATTTAAGAGAATAAGATTTTCCGTCACAAATTTAAAATTTAGATATGAAAACAGGTTTCTCAAAGTTAATATTCATATTTTACAGACGTTAGATGGCAAAAAAAAATCACTGGAATTGATGTGTTGCCAGTTATTCATGCATCTGAGAAAGATGTTCGAAGCAAAAATGGGATTTTGAACATTTTCTCTAACAAGCCGAGAATTATTCCAAATGATTGGACGGAGATGAATTCTAGATTTGGATTTCCTGCCTTCAGGGAGAGTTCTTCTCAGAAGGAAGGCAACATATTCGTCGCTACCTCACATTCATATCTTGGGGCGCGGGTGTGCGCAAGCAACGGTAGGTGCCAAACTCAGTCGACAGTACCCACCACACATACCTGTTTTATTGTATAACGATTGGGTGACGCCAAGTTTAGTTATGTGTGAGTTACGTGGTTTAGTAGTTATATTAATGTGTGTTCTGTCGTACACGTAGGACTTTAATTGAATTCTTTGCTTTATGTGTGTTTATGTTGCTGCAACTATACAAGTTGGCAACAAATACGTGATTGCAAATTGTACATCTGTGCTTTCATATGCCTGATTCTGCTATGGCAAATATATCTGAGCATGATTACTTATAAACAGGTGTAAATATGAAAAAGCAAGCAAGTAGAAAACTGCATATTGGATTTTTGGTTTTTGCATATAGATATAAAGTATGCATGCGTATTATTTTGTAGCTTTATTTACATCGGCGTATTACAAAAGTGTGGGTATATGCCTATTGTTATCACTTTGAATTAGAAATGTTTATGAGTATATGTACATAAACAAATTTTTCATCAAGTCTCCTGAAGAGTGGATTTAATTCGACGAAACTCAGTAAAAAGATACGTCAACAAATTTGTTTTATTTATGCTTAAAATTCTATTTCTATATAGAAATTGAAAATAATGCTTGCCTTATTAACTCATTCAGAATTTACCTTGGTCGACCATTTTGTATAAATAAAAACTTTGGTAATTTTTAACCTTCAGGCCCACAAGAAAATGGTGTGTCCAAAGTACGATTTTTCGCTTGACACATTAAACATTATATTTATTTATTTTATTCTATCATCCTGAATATTTTAGTAATCTTATTAAAGAAAAATATGAGCTCTCCGGCAGGATTCGAACCTATGTATTCTGGGCAGTGGTAACAGTCGTTTTATCTGACACCTCGCCTGGAAAGTTGAATAGTGCCTTATAAATGCAAATTTTTCTCAGACTATCGAAATATACATATCTGTTCAGTTTCGTATCCTGACATAAACAAAACAATTTCTAAAGAAGTGATGATTTTTTATTTAATCATGTATGTTGGCATAATAAATAAACGGAACTAAAATACGGGTATCCACTAAAAATAATGTTAAGTAAAATACATGACTATGAAAACTAAAGAAAATGAAAAGAAAACGGATAAATGCAACACCATTTATTATTTGAAATATATAATTTCCCAAATTAAAATAATGTTTATATTATTAACAATAAAACATTTACTAACTTTCGTGTATTATATGCTGCACGCACACACACACACACACACATATATATATATATATATATATATATATATCCTCTTCAGAATTATCTCTTCCAGTCACAGACTAGTAAGACGTATACACACACATTATATATATATATATATGTAGTTGTATATTTAGGCAGCAATCCTTCCTTTATGCATGTTTCATTAAAAACGACAGACAAAGTACTACAAATAAAAAGCTTAACTGTAGTACCTTGTCTGTCGTTTTAATGAAACATGCATATATATATATATATATATATATATATATATATATATATATATATATAATGTGTTCAAAGCTTTTCAATATTTTATTAGTCAATTAACCTGTATTTATTATTCATTAAGGTATGTCAATTGAATTAGGTGAATTTTCAGGAATTCTTCAGATTCCATCTTAATAAAAAAAATTCTTTCAACGTAGTGAAATTGTTGATGAAATTTTGAACATCGAAAAAATTTTAACTTCTTCACTAGATACGATATACTGCATTAATTATAACAAATAATAATTTGATATCGACAAGTTCGGTGAATATGCGGTGTGAGGATTTTTTTTTTAATGAATATATACCATTAACTTACGTATATTGACCATGAAAGGGATGTTGCTAAAGAAATACATATTTCTTATTATCGGTTTGAATGAATGATATCAGTCAGTCAGTTATGTGCCATGCGTGTTACACGCTTAGGCGATCATGTATCTTTCGATACATGACTGACGAGGCAGATATTTTTTTTCCCACAGTAGGTTACCATTTTTTTCTGCGGTAGACAAGTTGCCATCCAAGGCTATAGAACCTGATCTGTCCTGCTATTTACCCATAACTAGGGGGAGTAAAAGAGGATTCATACCTTTCCCAATGATATTAGCACGTATGTTAATGTAATGGATTCGACTGGAATTCGAACTCGGCTCTCCGATTCTTCAATCCGAGCCGCTAAGAGACTGTTGTAGTCTATATACTTGTCAATATTTCGAGTTTATGTATTAGAATGTGTGCCACTTTTATTCATTCTGCGTATTTAGAGAGGCATAATGTGGAAAGATAAAAATAAAATATACAAATCGATAGCGTTACATGTTTCTGTGCATCTTTTATTCCATGTGTCTTCTCGATGTGGTTCGTAAATAAGTAATTATATATCTATTATCTGTTCATGTTAACATACATTGACTGTAAAGTAAAAGAAAATAAGACAGGGCATCTCTCTCTCTCTCTCTCTCTCTCTCTATATATATATATATATATATATATATATATATATATATATGTAGCCAGCATTCTTTATATACACATCTTTAAGACCTTTGAAAGAGCGGTGCAAAGTGTCTGCGTTTTTATTTATCAATAATGGTCCGTTAATAGAACTGCAAAGGGTCTCTTGAACGTAGTAATGATTACTTAAGTGCATCAGGCAGATTGGGAAATTCCCTCGGGGAAAGAAAGTTTGGGTGGTTAATTTGAAAAGTGCCAACAAAATGGAGGAGCACAAACTGAATATTATTAAAAAGTTTGGAAGATTTACTCTGATGAAGTAACAGATAGATAGATAGATAGATAGATAGATGTACATAAAAACTTTGAACATTGTAAGCAATATAAAAAATGTGGTCTGCGATACTTACCTTACAGTACAATAGTTGGTATACATATATGTAATAATTTTTATGCACATAGTGGATTTTTTTAATCCGATATTATTTCTTATAACCGTAAATATTATATTTAGTGGGTACAATGAGTAAACATTCCTATTTTATTCAGAGTTAAATTATTGAATGTGCCGAGAAACATTAATACAACGTTTATAGTAATAAGAAATGGTATCCTTTTGCGCCATATATATATATATATATATATATATATATAGTCGACTCTCCAGTCGAGTTCGACGTATGAGGATCAAGCAGATCAGTTCCCAGGAAACCGACAGCCCAACAACGGTACATGAGATTTGATTATAGTGGTGAAGGCTTTGTGCAGGACCAACCAAACTTTTTGAAGGACATAATTCAGAGACCTGGTACACTAAGTGCCACAAGGTCCCCAAACGACCCTCCGCGGGTTTTGAATTCAGAGTTGTCCTTCTCCTAGACCAGTTGCCATCCAAGGCTCTAGAACCCAGTCTGTCCTGCTATTTACTCATAGCTGGAGGGAGAAGAAGAGGATTCACACCTTTCCCAAGGGTATTAGCACGTAAGTGAATGTAATGGATTCGACTAGAATTCGAACTATATATATATATATATATATATATATATATATATATATATATCAGTGGCGACTCCAGAGGACGGGATTGTCGGGCTTAGCCCGCGTGAATCAACATTCAAGTATATATATTCCAAAGCAACAAACATTTTTCGCAGTGCGTCGTTATCATTCTTGATTTCAGCTGGATCCAAAATTAATTGGTTTAAGTCCGTGTCTCAAAAAATTGACCGAGATACATTCCGTTAATATTGTTTATAATAAGGAAGAAAGAAACAAAAAGAAACAAAAAAAGAAAGTAAAAAAGTTTAAAAAGAATGAAATAAAATTAATGTGGCTAGTCGGGCTGAGTAGGTCTGAGCCTGATGGAAGTTGGAGACATACTTAATAGGCAATGTACTTCTTGCTTTAATTTCATAAATAATCTTTTAAAAATCTCTAATGGCTTGTATGCCCTGTTTTTCAAAAAAAACATTTTTATTTCATCTTATTATTTGCAAATATCCATTTTAAATAATTTATTACGTACAGTATAAGTTTTTTTGTTTTTTTTTTATCGGAATGTATCTTTTGAGAAAGGGCAAATTAAATTTACCTCAACTTTAAATTCGGCGAAAATCAAATAAATTGACAGCCTTAACTCATCGACTGGAGTGTTGAGTTGAGAAGTGTAATTGGAATAGTGTTGAGGAAATATCATATCATAAGCTTCTACAATAAATTAAACTAAAAATTTACAGAGAGATTCACAAATATACTAAAGCATGGACATATATACAAACGCAGATTCGAGATAGATACACACTTTATTTTTAAAAAAAAAAACATATCTGGCTTTGTCTTCACTCATTTTTCTTGCATGTCTGTAGAAAATGTTAAAATATGTGTTTATTTTTATAGAATTATTACAATTAATATTAAAATACCAAAATGTATTATAGTTAATTCCATGCACAGAGGTTTGTAAAAAAAAATTATATTTTACTTAGAGTAAAAACGAATCATTTTAGCATCTAAGTTATATATAATAATAAATTGTAATGAACCTGACAAACACTGATAACCTAAAGTCACCACTAATATATATATATATATATATATATATATATATGTGTGTGTGTGTGTGCGTGTGTGTATGAAATTTCATATATAACGAAAAATATATCTGTAAAAGGAGAATTGTATAACGACAAAAGAAATACTTATATTAGCCAACACGACTAAATAAGTTTTCCTTTATTTCTTAATATATATATATATATATATAAAAAAAAACTTAAACACTAATATTCCATGGTCATAATTTTCCAATAATATATATATATATATATATATATATATATATATATATATATATATATATAAACGCGTTCAAGAAACTTTCATTGCAGATAGATTTTACTTAAAGGAACAATTAGTTAGTTTATCTTCATACCCTGCCTGGTAGCAAACGCAGCTGGTGGCGGTCCCGCCATAGCCACCGAAACCGTGAGATCACCCCTGGTCGGCGGCTGATGAAGAAAGGGTGTCGCACGTGCTAACACACGCTGTATGTTAAAAAAAAAATTATATATATATATATATATATATATATATATATATATATATATATATATATATATATATGCGTGCGTGTACGTGCGTATGTCGGTGTGTGTGTGTGTGTGTTAGTGTGTGTGATTTAAATTTAAATGGGAATCTGACAGAATGTTAAATATTTTACAATTCAGAAAAATTTTATTTTGACATATATCCCCATAACCTCTCTTTCTTTCTCTCTCTCTATATCTCTCTGTTTTTATATATATATATATATATATATATATATATATATATATTATATTGTATTTATTTACCTGAACTTTGAGTAATACATAGAATATACAATGTTTCACACATTAATTGGTGTAGCGTTATGCACTGATGAATCTGTTGATTTTATAAGTTTCTGCGAGATTTACGCGTTGATTGTACAAGCTTTTTTATGTTTAATCCTCGAAGATACGTCCCAGATTGTTCTGTGAATGTTTATAAGTTGCTGATATGGTTTATTAAGGTGCAATGAAGGATTCAAACGTAAATCTTTATACGATAGTGGCATTGCCTCTTTTACAGCGAATTAATTGAACAGTTTTGTCGACTTCGAAAACATTCATTTCTTATAATTTTCTCATTGGTAATCCACTTAAGTACTTACGAGTGAATCAAAATTCTTTCGAAGTTTAAACAATTGGCTACTAAACCGAAAGCTACTAAGAAGAAAAACTACTCAAAATAAAATAAAATTGTAACCTGTTATAAAATTACCAAATTACTTTTTTGTCTTTTCTTTTTTTTATCGTTCAATGATTATAAATATAGCTGTAGTCTTAAAGTGCCACATTTTTCTGTTTTAATACCAACATCCTTAAAGTTACTTATTTTATCATATTCTTTGACTGATGTATCTTTATCTGATAGCAATGTCATATCCCAATGAATACTGACTTCATGGATCGAATATGTGAGCAACGATGAAGTTTCAGAGAAACTGGAAACTAAAAGGTAACTTTTACTTAACATCAGGAAGAGACAGATGAAATAATGAGGAAAGAGGACTTGTAAAATCTGATACTCACAGCACAGACTGAAGGCAAGAGGCACAGAGGGAAACAACGCATAACCTACTTAGTGAGCTTGATTAAATGGATAGCGGAACAAGGTTTAGGAGAAATTACAAAAATAAAAAGAAATTATTAAGAGCTATGAAGAACAGGAAATTGATCGCCTACATCCTTAAGAGATGAGGTACACATAGGAGAAGAGTAATGTTTCAGTGTAATATTCATACCATATTTCAGCATGTGGCATGCTATAATATTGGCATAAATATTTATTAATAGAAGCAGTAACGTGAAATATTAGAGTGGAAAGGTCGAATAAGGTCGAATACCTAAGTAATATTGAAAATAATATTGTAA